>PVIH01001381.1:173968-239827 GCA_004025045.1 Sigmodon hispidus
AAAAAAAAAAAAAAAAAAAAAAAAAAAAAAAAAAAAAAAAAAAAAAAAAAAAAAAGAGCCAGCAAAGAAACACAGTTTGGCCCTGAAATCACAGTCAT
The DNA here is from genome assembly GCA_004025045.1 of Sigmodon hispidus. NCBI lineage: Eukaryota > Metazoa > Chordata > Mammalia > Rodentia > Cricetidae > Sigmodon > Sigmodon hispidus. The sequence continues at coordinate 174,067 of PVIH01001381.1, forward strand.
TGAAACTAACCAATCCCTGAGTAGAAATAACTAACCAATCCCTGAGTGTCCTTGGAGAAACTCCATTCCTAAAAGCCTCTATATAAACTCCTCTGCCAGTTCAGCGTTGGCTGTTCTTTCTCACCCTGGTAGAGGAAGCTAGTCTACTGGACTCCTCCATTCCAAATAAATCTCTTTCTCAAAAGAGTCTTGGATGAAGATCTTCATTCACTGCCACAGAGAAGAACTCTGCTGAACACAGAGACATCCTTCAGTGGACTGAGCAGAAAAATCTTGCAGAGGTGTCCTCTTAGGGGGATTGAGCAAGACGTAGCTGAATAGAACAGAAGAACCGTGCTGAGAAGTTTCTTAGGGGACTTAGCAAAGTGAAGCAGAAAAAGTAACAACTTTTCAGTGAGCCTAAGAAGATTGCTACATTTCTGCAAGGGTTTCCTCTTTAGCATATTGAAGCAAAGGAAATAACGTTTTGGGCTGGAGAGACGAAGAATCAGAGCTCTGCTAGGAAGCCCCCTTAAGAGGGACAGGGGACAGAGCAAAGCTTAGCTGTAGCGGCTTCCCAGGAGAGGAGCAGGATTTCTCTATCCTGCAGAGAGACTGTCCCTCACTGCACCCCCAGCTTCAGGTTTAACTCTTCCCTCCTCTCCAGAGTTGTAACACTCTCATACTAAATATTTTATATTGTATTAGATTGTTGTATTTGTATATAAAGAGTGTATATATATACAAAGTTGAGATTAATTCAGTTACAGTACATATATTTTTATTCTACTTCAAGGTATTACATCTATATAATTCATCTAACAATGCAATATAAATTGCTAGTTCTTGAAAGTTATTATTACCAACTAATTAGAATATAAAAAATGTAAGTTAGTAGTCAGACATTAATATCAAACTCATAGTCATATTAGATATGTTTTCAAGGTGAAAAAAGATATATTTTAGGTAGATCATCTTCAAACACTTCATTGATCTATTAAATATGGCATTTAAGATATTTTAATAATATAGGTTCTTTTAATTTTTATGACAATGAGACATGTCTTTGCCTGGCAGCACCAATCTACTTCAGAGAAGATGATAGGCATCAAAGAAACTCCATGTGAAGTTTACTTTCTTTGTGGCAAAAGTTAGCCACTGGGCAAGAAAGTACTCTTGCCTTAACTGCTGACAGTATGTTTTCTGAAATGGACAAGCAGAATGGATACACAAGAAAGAACTGCCAAACCTTACCAGGACAAGGTAGGAAGGTCTTTAAGAATATCCTGCTTTACAGATAAACCTTTCAGATATTTTATGCCTGTAGGCTGAAGATGGATGTCCCCAAACTGTAAAGGAACCTTGAGTAATTGTCCAGGCAGCCAGCTATTTCTGTTGTTTCACAATTTTTGGAAGTCACTTGCTTGCACTTCCTGTTTACTTAGTTAATATTTTCTTCTTGGGTCTCTGAGGAAGTTAAAAATTAGTTATATTTATAGTTATAGATTTAGAAAAGAAATTCATTAAGAGGTGTAAAGTGTATAAGTTTGAGAGGCATCAAAAGATAGTTTTGGGTTGACAAGTTAGATAAAAAAATTAAATCAGATACAATCCTTTTGACTCACCAAAATAGAATAAATGATAAAATATTTTCTTCGAATTTGTCAATTCTTAATGGACTGGACATTACTGATGTAATTATTGCTTGTATATATTGTATATAGTTATTGTGTCTATTGTATATAGTTTTTTATATTAGTTATTTCCTTTTTATGTTTGACACAAAAGAAGATATATGGTGATATGGTATATATTTAATAAAAATAGTCTGGAATTTCAGAGGACAAGGCACCCACAGTGCCAAGCCATGAAGATCAGGAACTAGTGACCCATGCCTTTAATATCTCCAGTCAGGAGACAGAGATCTGTCTGGATCATATGTTCATTTCTTTGGACTTATTTTTCTATCCTTTGTGGTGATATCTATCCTTGATGTTAAGGTGTGTTTCGTGGGTACAGCAGAAAGATGGATTTTGTTTTTAGATCTATTATGTTAGTCTGTGTCATTTAATTGAGAATTGATGTCAAGAGATATGAATGAGCAGTGTTATTTTGTTGGTGTGTGTGTGCGTGTGTTTCCCCTCTTTTGATTTGCTGATATGGATCACTTATTCTTTGTGATTTCTTGGGTGTGGTTAACCTCTTCAGGTTGAAGTTTTCCTTCTAGTGCCCCATGTAGGGCTAGAATTATAGTAGATAGTGCTTATATTTGTTTTTATCATGGAACATCTTATTTTCTCCATCTATTGTGAATCAACGTTTTGCTGGGTATAATAGTCTGAGATAGCATCTTTTATGTAGACTATAAATCCATCCCCTGAAGCTTTTGAAGTATTCATAGAGAATTCAGGTTTAATTCTAATTATATGTTACTTTCCTTGCATTTACTATTTTATTATATGGCAAAAGGACTTTCTTTTCTGGTCCAAATTATTTGGTGTCTTGTAAACTTCTTGTTCCTAGTGTCTCAGATTTCCTAGATGTTTTGTGCCAGGTTTTTTTTTTTTTTTTTTTTTTTTAGATTTAACATTTTTTTGACTGAGGTATTTACTTATGTTGCCTCCAATGCTTGAGATGATCTCTTCTATCTCTTGTGTTCTGTTGGTGAGTTCCTGTTTGACTTTCTAATTTTTTCATTTCCAGATTTCCCTTAGTTTGGGTTTTCTTTATTGATTTTATTTCCACTTGCAGGTCTTGGACTGCTTTATTCATTTCCTTCCACTCTTTGCTTTTTCAGATTTAGGTGATATATATATTTCCTCTTTAAGTACCTCTTTCATAGTCCAGAAGACTATTTTAAAGTCTTTGTCTTAGACTTCAGCTCTTGCAATTCTCAGGGCCTATTGTGGTAGGTTGCCCCTATCCAGTGAAGATACGGTGTTCTGGCTGTTTTGATTGCCTTTTATGATGGCATCTAGGCATCTTGTTTGGGGGTGGTTGTTATTCTAGGTACTGATATCTGGTCTGGTCTTTGTTGGGTGGGTATTTCTTCCTTGGTTTCTGTTGCCCTTTCTGTTTCTTAGGAAATTGTAGCAGTTGTGTGTTGCCTGGAAAGGAATGCATCTAAGATCCTGCCAGCTGTGGTTACTAGGCATTCCAGGTAAAATGTGTTCTAGGTATTGGGAGTTGACATTTAGAAAAAAGGATTGGCTGAGAGAGTGGTGAGGGTGTCCACAGAGGTAAGAAAGCAAGTCGTTTTACCAGGATCTGTTTTGTCCCTTGAGAATGGGGTCAGAGAGTGAAGAGAGGACATAGTAGGTCTGCTACAGAGCTGGAGAGGAGACGGGGGGGGGGGGACTGGATTTGAAGGAAAGGAGGGAAAGATAAGATCTGCAGTTAGCCTACCTGCTTCCATGGCCAGCATCACAACACCCCTATTTTAGTGAGCTCTAGAATCTTGCTCTCCGAATACTAGTTTTGGACCTCTGCCACAGACCTAAGAGATTTTCACTAATGTAAAAGGTATCAGCAAACAAAGGGAAAAATGGTGATGCCCCCCCACACACAACATCCCATTTAGAGTTTTTCTCTTTTGTTTTCTGAAATTATGCTATTTCTACTTACCTAGACCTCTGTTTTGTAAGGCAATGACAATATGATGCCTGCTCTTACACCATCATTTTAAAAAGATTTTTATTTTATGAGTGTTTTTGCTTGAATGTATGTATGTCTGTACACCACAGACATAATGCCCTTGAAAAACAGAGATGATGTCAGATGGCCCAGAGCTGGAATTACAGACAGATGTGACCAGCCACATGAGTGCTAAGAACCAAACTCAGATCTTGTGCAAGAGCAGTGAGTGCTCTTAACTGCTGAGCCATCTCCTTAGTCTCTTACTTGATCGCTTTGACCTCATTATATGTTGTTAACTTCCATTGGTCCTATCAACAAGTTTGAAAAGCCTTTTAGAGTGGTTTATTCCATCACTTAACTTGTACCTGCTAGAAATCATCCTGGGCGTTACTGTTAGAAGCTACAAGTTTCAAAAGGCAGGACCAATTTATGTGTGCAACACCAATTTATGGTCTATGCAGCCATTCTGTCCGTACTGCTTTCAAGACTCAGAGGCAATATCATAGCGAGAGTCCTGAAGCTAAGCAGAGCAGTCAGTCTGTGGATCAGACAGTTGTGAGTCAACACAAGAGTGTATTGGAACTTAGTAATGTTAGTCTGCAGCTGGAGGATATTGACATATATCCCGAAAACTGGCAAGTTCTAGAAGAGGAGAAGGCCGTGCTGGGAAAGCAGGAGGAAAAAAACCCACAAGTTTGAAATTCATGAAGTGGGAGGAAGCACTGTGGAAGAACTGTCTGTGTAGGTACCGCGAAGCAGGGAAGTCCCAGTGCTTCCCACTATAGCTAGTGGCAAACTGAAAAGACATTTGCAGGTCAACCTGCAGCCAAAGCGGCTGGGGGCCGGGCTATAGGACACGCCCCCTAACTCCTATTGCTAGGGAAGCGCTTCCGCTCCGGCGGTCTACGCCTGCGCAGTCTCTAGGTCCCGCCCCTCGCCCCTCCCGCCAGGATCTATCTCATAGCCAACATGGCGGCTCCCTGTGTGTCCTGTGGCCGAGCGCTTTCCCGTGGGCTCTCTCATGCGCTTCGGGCTAGCCTCTGCCAGAGGCCTGGGTACTGGACAACCTCGGCGGTTGACTGGCAGGCGGGTCCTAGGTCCCAGGTAAAGTCTGGGGAGCTGGGGATAGTGGTGATGTGAAACAGGCTCACCTTCCGGGGCTGCCGCTAGCGGACTCCAGGCCCTGAGGTGTTGGTAGGAGTCGGAGGTCAGGCGTGGGAGTGGGCGGTCCCTCTGCGGGCAGATCCTCTTCCTGGGCAGCGTGGCTATGCAAAGTGTGAGCGGACAGAGCTTAGCAGCTCCCCTAGTGTGGTGATCAGCCCCAGAGGAGAAGGGGAGCTGAACCCTGCTGCGATCCGGAAGATGTCATGAGGGAAAACCAGTCCGTGGAGGGCACAGAAACTTTTTACCTTGCATCGTGGAATTTCACTTTTCGTAATTTCCTGAAACTTTGTCTTCTAACATTCGGAGGTCAGAATTTTGTCCGCTTCGCTCAATCCTGGGGGCAGTGTGAAGCTGTGATTTCCAGCTTGCGTCTCTATTATCCGCGTATGCAGGTCCACTGACAGAGTCACTCAAAGAGGGAAGATGAGTTGAGTGTTGGCTAAGATTGTACTTAAGGTGTCTGTAGAGTGTTCCACCGGAGGGTTCCAGTAAACCCTTCGATAGGTGTATTTGTGACAAGGGACACTTAGCTGTGAAGTCCTGTTACCTTGTAGGTGCTAACTGAAGCCCAGGGAATAGCACATGGGGAGGGTATAGATCATGAGTAGATAGGGAACAGAGCATTAACGTACAGACAGGTCAGAAAAGAGACCCCAAGAGATTGAGAATGTGCTGCCAAAGAAGTGGGGATTGGAAAAGAGAACATTTTAAATAGAGTACCAAATATTGGTAAAGAAATACTAGCACCAGATATTGCAGAGAAGTTAAGTACTGGATCTTAAAACTGTTGCAAAATGATTGATCATCTTTTTCTGTGTCGTTTGATGTTTCAACATAAAGCAACCAACCTGTCCATTGATCCATTAAACATCTGGGTGTTTTTGTAAATTGGAAGATACATTGGACTTTTTTACTTCTATACATCTCTGAATATATTTTTTCTTTATTGGGGTTCCCCACACACACATACACCAAAGAAAGTTTCCCTGTGTACCCCCTGTCTGTTCTGGAACTTGATTATTGGACTAGGCTAGCCTTGAACTTAGAGCCTGCCTCTACCTCCTGAGTGCTGGGAGTAAAGGGGTGCACCACCACAACTTGCTGTTGAATATTTCTTTATACATATAATTGCATATGAGAGGAACTGTAGCATACAGAATATTTTTATTGTGATAATGTACATATGGGGCAGGTGGTTTTCTCTCCCTCTCCTACATTCTGAACCTAGTGTCTTATTCTTCTGATTTTGTCCATATTCTTATACTTGTGTGTAAACATGTACCTTTTTTTTAAAGGCCTTGTTGGGTCACATCCTTTTTTTAAAATTATAGGAGACATACACATAAATCTTATTATGTCGAAAGCAAGTTCTGATTGTTTTCTTCTTTCTTCCTACTAATGCAGTCAAAGTAAACATCTTGCTCTGCTTCTGTGCTTTAACTTCTGTGGGGAGATTTTCACATGTGAAATTCTTCTTGCAAATGATATGTACATTTTCAATTCCAATATTTCAGATCACTGTTCCCAAAAGCTGTGTACAATTCTCATTTCATCATTGAGATAATGAGAATGTTCCTTTTTCTATCTTCATTAGGATTTGTTTGTTAATATTGTAGGATGGCTTTGGTCTTTGCTAATGTTTATTTCTTTGTCTGCCCTTGAAATGACCCACCCACCCCAGTATGCCAAATGGATAGTGAACATCTCTGAGCCAGATACCCAAATGTTGATTGACAACTACTTATGGGAATTGGTCCTTAACATTCTGAAGGAATGGTTGGTTATCTTGTGGTTGATCTCACAAATTCCTGAAGGCCATCACAACATATATTTTGCCACATGAAATAAATACATCTTAAATAATAACTGAATGAACATAACTGCCTTGGATCCTTAATCATTCCATACTCATACACTGTCTTACTTTTTCAGTGCTGTAAAAAGACACATGACCAAAGTAACTTATAAAAGAAAGCATTTAATTAGGGCTTGCTTATAGTTTTATTTTTTTTTTAAACTTTATTTATTTATTTGCCTTGGTATTCGCCTGGAACTGGAACTACAGACAGTTGTTAGCTGCCATGTGGGTGCTGGGAATCGAACCCGGGTCCTCTGGAAGAGCAAACGGTGCTGTTAACCGCTGAGCCATCTCTCCAGCCCCGGGCTTGCTTATAGTTTTAGAGGGTTAGTCACGATCATCATCGTGGGGAGCATGGAGACAGGTAGGTATGGTAGTGGGATAGTAGCTAGTAGCTTACATCCTAATTCATAAACAGCAGCAGCAAGCAAAAAGAGAGAGGGGGAGAGGAGGAGGAGGAGAAACTGCCATTGGTGTGGGCTTTTGAAGCCTAAAAGTGCAGTCAGACCCCAGTGACATACTTCCTCCAGTGAGGCTACATCTCCTAATCCTCTCAAAACAGTTCTATCAACTAGGGAGGGACCAAGCATCAACTATATTAGCCTATGTGGCATTGGGACCATCCTTTTCCAAACTGACTCTCCCTACCCCACCCCCCTACACACACACACACACACACACACACACACCACACAGAGGCAGGTGTGTGCACACACGTATATGTATGTGTGTATGTATGAACACACAGACATTTAGAAACCTTTTTTGTACAGAGCCTGTCTGAAATATTAATGTTTCTTAATGTTCATATTAAAAAACACTTATCTACTTCTGCATCCAACATTAATAGCTGTATTTCTCTTGGGGCCCATGTTTTCTAAAACAACAAAAAAAATATTAATGACTTCATGAGCAAAAAAAAAAAAAAAACCCACTATCCAACTAGCTCTCCAACTAGCTCCCCTCATTTCATATTTGGATCATGTTTCATTAATTATGGGATCTCTTCAGAGGTTGTAAATAGCTTGAAAAGAGTAGAGGTAATAGAATAAAATGCATTTGAAAAGAGTGTTTTTGCATTTTGCTTACACTGGTAATTGTTTACTAGGTAGTGATATAAACAAATTGTGGGCAACAGTAAGGAAACACTAATGTGATGAAGAAAAGGAAGCAATCTTTACTTAGGTGTGATTCCTGGTTCTCAGTTGGGTCCCTTGCTAGCTGACTTCCTCCTCTGCCATTCTTAAGGAGTGCCCATTTTATAGTATACCTCAACCCATTCACAAATCTGTGAGCATCCCAAGTTTGGTTAAGGATTGCAGTCATACATGTGAGTGACCAAGCTTTTCATAAAGTACACCCTCACCTACTTGGAATCTGTAATGTGCTATGAGAAATTTACGGAAAGAAATGCAGAAGAGCCACAGAGATGAATTTACCTAATTTCAGTCTAGAGTCAGTAGAGGGTCACAGGGATGATTACAGGCAGCTTCCCAGGGGATGTGATGGTAAAGTGGAAGCTTCAGCAGCAATTAGTAATTTCATATATATGAATGTGCTTGTAAGAGCTATTTATATGTTATCCATAAATATGTAGTTACTATGCCCTAGAAAGATATAATTGTTCAAAAGTAGAAAAAGATACAGAATAATCATAGTGGATTCTGGCAGTAGCAAATAATTGGTTAGCGCTTAGGGACTGAGTCAGAGATTAGAGTCATCAAACCAAGCATATTATGGCCACACTTAGTATGCTGACATGAAACAGTGAGTCTTGACAGAAAGATTTGTTCACTTGTCAGACCACTGAACACAGGAAAGCAAATTTCAGCTCCGCCTCCTTGAGGTCAGAGTTTATAGTATTTATGAGATAAGGAGCATGGTTGTCTGGGGTATAGGAACAGTGGCTGGAGGTGAGAACAAGTGCCTCCTCTGTGATGGGTGGTCTGTTATAGCTAATCATCTTCCTAGCTCCTCACAGAAAGTCGCTGTACTTCCTCTTTGTCATTGTGATAAAACCCATGACCAAAAGCAAGTTGAGAAGGAAAGGGTTTGTTTGAGCTTCGAAGTTTCAGTCCATCATTAAGGGGCCAGGAACTCCACGCAGGAACTGAAGACCACAGAGGAACACTGCTTACTGGCTCACTGTTTATGCTCAGCTTTTCTTACATACCCTCTATGATTATAGCTTAATAGAGAGGGCATGCTATTTTAGCTTTTTATATATATCTATAGCTTTTTAAATAAAAGTGGTAGAGTCATTGCTATTTTGAACTATTTTGAAATTTGCATTGCTGCAAAATTTTTGGCGAGATACCTTTTTTACTTTTTTTTCTACTAAACATTTTATTAGTACCTAAATCTTTAATTTCCCCCCAAACCCCATATAATACCCTTGCTGATTTGGTTGATCTGCCAGAGAAAAATGATCACTGACATTTAATGGCTTAATTCTTGTATATTATGGTTTCATAGTAAATTCAAATTCATTCCTGTCTCTATGTAAAGTATCTTTTCATTTTATTTCTCATAAACTCCCAAGGATTGTAACATCCTATATTTAGCACATTACTATGTTGGTGTACTGTAAGGTAAATAGTAAAATTACTTTTTAATCAATGGCCAAAGTTACTATGAAAGATGCATTTTAAAACTGACTTGCATTTTATCAAATGGTTGTATTCACTTTTGTAAATTATTTATCTTTCTTAGATAATTCATAATATTAGTATTAGTCATACACACAAGTATATATACATCACACACATATAATATACACACACATATATATATATATGTTGTATATCTGTGTTGTGATATGTATGTCAAAGGTCAAACTGTGGACCATAAGCATGTTAGTCAGATATTCTGTCCAGTATTGGTGTGTATTTATAATTATTGTTTATTAGTGTTGGGAAAGATAGCCTCTTTAGTGTGGTGTCTGCGCCTTTTAAAATGTCATCCTGTCCTAGATAAACTTTAGTGCATTTCCTCAGTGCCCTAATTATTAAAGTGCTCTAAATTAAAACTGATGTCTTCCTTATGTAGCAATTTCTAGATTTATTTTAAGAAAGCTTGGCAATATATCCATACTTCCCCTTCCTGTTTTTCCCCTCGTTCCCCCCACCCCCTTCCCTCCTTCCCTCACTCCCTCCCTTTCACTTCCACCCACTGCATTCCCAGGGGTAGCTAGTGTAAATCCAGACAATTTGTTATATAATCTATACTTGAACAGTCAGTACAGAATCAGGGAGTTCCTCTGCTCTACTGTAGCTACAGTGAGTACTGGTTTGTGACACCATTCCTTATGCTCCCATAGTCATATTTCCCTGATGGTTGCACCCATAACTTTTTATAGTTATTGGGTTGTTTTTAATCATTATTCAGACATGGTCTGTATGTTTTATTTGATTGGTAAGTATGCTGAGTGTCTTTATTCATGATTGTGGGATGAATATGAATGGTGAATTTTTTGTTGACAGTCTAGCAAAATGTCTTGCTAAATGCAAGCAGCAGCCATTTTCCCTTCATGGTAACACCTCAAGAAGAATCCCATGTTTGGGATTTTTGTTTGTTTTTTAATATATTTCAGAAGAACTGTGACCTGGGACACCTCACCCTGCTTAGCCCACCCAGGTATAATCTCTTGAGATCTTTAACCTAAAAGACAAAATAGTTCGTTAATCTTAATGACCATATTCTGATAATATTGAACCTGTTGTGAATCATTGGAATAATTTGTGTTTTTGTTTGTCAGAGAATTCCTCAGACCCTGCCTGATTTTACATATAATTATATAGTCTCTTTTTAATTTATCTTTTAAATGGGGCTGAACAGATGGCTCAGAGGTTAAGGACACTTGCTGTTTTTGTAGAGGACCTGGTTTCAGATCTCACTATCCACAATGAGTGATCACAGTTGTCTATGACTCCGTTTCCAGGAAGTCCAGTACCCTCTTCTGGCTGTGGGTTCCTCCATACATGTACATACTAACAAGCAGGCACACACACATACACAATTTAAAAAAAAAAAATCCTAGAATAAGTTATTAAGAAATTACATTACCATTGAAATAAAAATCTACTGTATTATACTTTGGATCCTATATTCATACATTTGCCTGAAGTTTTGAAGCAGGAAAGCACTTTTTAATTGTCTATGTTGGAAGCAAGATTGTCCAGTGCTGAAATTAGACCTGGAATCATGAAAACAATCAGCTAAAAGAATATGTAAACTATTAAACATATTAGATAATAATATTCCTAGACTGGAGAAATGGCTGCACTGGACTGTGATGAAGGACATTCAAATAGGCTCTATTTCTAAAAACAGGCTGACTATGGTAGGCCTCCCTTCTCATAGGGATGCTTTTTGAGTTCACTGGATGCTCAAAACTACAGCCAGTACCCAGCTCTGTATATGTTGTGCTTTTCCCATTACACATCTACAGTAAGGTTTACCCTATGAATTGGGCACAATAACAGCTTAAACAACTGTAACCAATAATAAGGTACAGCAGTTATAGCAGCATATAACTGAGGTGGATATATCCCCATCTCAAAAGAATTACTTTATCCTCAAGTTACCGGAACCAGGAAAAGCAAAACAAGAGGAGGAACTGCTGTGAACCTAAGCCACTGCAACACTTTGTATTGTATTATGGGAATATAATTGTTGAGTAATTATATTTCCCAAAAGTGAAGCTCTGCTCTCCTAGCACAAGTAAACTAAGAACTTTAAATTGCTGTTACTTACCCATATAACAGTGGGTTAAAAAAATTTTCACCCAGTTAATCCAGAGGCAGTTCAGAATGTTGAATTTTACTGTAAACTGGATATTGTAATGTTCTCTCTCTCTCTCTCTCTCTCTCTCTCTCTCTCTCTCTCTCTCTCTCTCTCGTTGTTGTTGCAACCTTAGTGGCAAATTGCTGTAGAATGTTCTGAATTTAAGATTCTCAGAAGGGAAGGAGAAAAACATAGGAGGGATGGGCTTTTAAATGTGTGTGAGATAGGACATGAAAGTATTACTTAAGATTTTGATTTTGAAGTCTGAGTATGATCAGTGGTGTTTAAATTTACTGGGACAGCCATAAAAGAGTTCAGTTTCAGGTAGAAAAGTCTATCTTATTTTATCTTTGACACTGTTCATTATAGGGGAAGTTTTGAGACCTTGAAAGGAAGTTTCTTATACTGTGGCATACTAGGGCCAACAACTGCAGGGAAAGCCTTCATTCACAGTTAGCATGTTGAGCCAAGTTGACTAGAAGTCTTAATTTGAGTGAAATAATGTTCTTATAGGGCCATTTTTTCATTATATCAGCTTGATGTGTGTGTGTGATTATATATATATATATATATATATACACATATATATGATTATATATAGGAAAGGATAAACCAAACCTACACTTTTGTGTTTATCTTTCAAACAAAGAGAGTGCCTTCCTACAAGGTCTTGGTACCATCCTCAACCTGCCTGTCTACTTGGTTCATGCATTTATTTGCCTGTTTGCTTCCTTGAGAGATCTATATCCTTAGCTGTTTAGAAACTTGATATGTAGACCAAGCTGGCCTCACTCACAGGTACTACCACCATCACCACCCCGACCCCCAAGCACCTCTGCTTCCTGAATGTCAAAGGCATACTGCCTGGTTTTGTATGCTTGTTTTATTTTTGTTTTGTTTGAGGGGGTTTTGTTGTTGTTTTGTTTTGTCTTTCGAAACCAGCTTTCTCTGTTTAACCACCCTAACTGTCCTGGAACTTACTCTGTAAACCAGGCTGCCACTGGCTTGTGAGTGCTGGAATTAAAGGCCTGTGCTACCACTCCTGGCACATTTGTTTCTATATTTTAAGTGGTCATTTTCTCTTTATTCCTTACACATCCAGTATGACAGCTTACTATCATGGACTAAACAGTATCAAATGTGTTTACAGTATATTGCTTGTGGGTATTTTGATTCTAATGAGTTGGGATGCTCCTGAACTAATGTACTTGGAAGTTTGTAAGAAGAGATTATTATTAGTTTGAGGACCTTGGTTGAGAGACTTTTCTTCTTTGTTTCTGAATGTCTGTTAACTGAGGATGTTTTATGTAGAGACAGTGACCTGCTAAATCACTGTTTAATCTCCAAACTTCCTTTTTTTTTATGTCTCTTAGCTGTTAAAGCTAATACATACCACAGTTGTAACAACAAAGAAAAATGTCCAAGCTTCAAGACAGGCATCGTATACAGAGGATTTTATTAAAAAGCAGATTGAAGACTTCAACATAGGGAAGAGGCACTTAGCCAACATGATGGGAGAAGATCCAGAAACTTTTACAGAAGAGGATGTTGACGTGAGTACAATGAACTGCAAAGGGAGAGTGATTTTGCAGAGCTTTGGCTGTGGACAGCACTTTCCTTAGCATAAACCCTTTGGCTCTACAAGGTTTACATCAGGTTATCTGAGCAATGGAAGAAGCCTTTGTTGCAGCAGGTTGGAAGCATATTTTTTCCTTTTCTTCCTTTCTGAGACTTCACATTATTAGAGTAATTTTTAAAATGACTTCAGCTTTGATCAGCTTACTTTCGCTTATTTCCTCTTTGTTTTCATTATGTCTGTTTCCTGTGCCCTTCTCCTTGGCTAGAGGTTTTTGTTGTTTTGTTTTTTAATGCTTGGAACCATGATTTCAAAGAGCCATGTCACTCTGAAGTCTCACTAAGTATGGTAAGTTTTAGGTCTTATCCAGTAATGAGTGGTTTTCTTGATTTTGATTCAAAGTCATAGAAGCCACTGTGAGATTGGGAATGTTGTTTGTTTCCTTGTGTAGTTTAAATGATTACATGTGTCATAAGAAAAGTAGAGTAAAGGAAAATCCCATAAGTACGTCTTAGTCAATGTGGTTTTGCAGTTTTCAAAGTGAGGATATGTTCTATTTATTAGCATTCTGCCTGTGTGTGTGTGTGTGTGTGTGTGTGTGTGTGTTTGTGTTTGCCATGTGCATGATTGGTGTCTACAGACATTAGAAAAGGGTGAAGATCACCCAGAACTGGAGTTACACATGGTTGTGAGCCACAATATGGGTGCTGGAAACTGAACTTTGACCCTTTACAAGAGCAACAGATACTCTCAGTCTGTAGATATCTCTCCAGCCCCTGAGGGTTTTTTGTTTGTTTGTTTTCTTTTTGAGAATTTTGTACATGAATACTTATTAACATCATTTGTACCCTTCCTTTTCCCCCTCCAAATCCTTGGATGTTTCCCATGTTCTTTCAAATTTATTATCACTTCTTTATTGTTACACACACACACACACACACACACACACACACACACACACACAAAACTTACTGAGTTCATTTAGTAAGGCTTTTTTATACTTGTGTTTAGGACTGACCATTGAAATTGAATAACCTATTAGGGGCTTGTCCCTGGAAAAGTTGACTTGTCCGTCTGTGTGTCTATCTCCCCACCTCCTCCCCCCCCCCCCCCAACTCTGCTTCCATTCCACCTCCCTAGCAGTCCCTGATTGCTTATAGGGATGAGCCCATGCTCCATCCACATTGGCATATCAATTTGTAGTATTGGTAGCTAATCTTGTTTAGTAATAATATTGTTGAGTTTTTATAGATACAGTTTCTCTACTGTCTTGTCTAGAAGATACTATGTTACATTAGGGTCCTTTGGCCCTTACAGTCTTTCCTTCACTCTTCTCTGAGGAGTACATGTAGCGATTGTTTTATAATTGTGTGAATTGGGCTTGTTTACCCCATGGCTACTTATTTTCTGTATTTTAATCAGTTGTGGATCTCTAATGCTCTCCATCTGCTTCTTTGAGGAGAGATGCGAGCTACACTCATCAGACTAGGCTGGGAAACCCCAGGCAGCCATGGAGAGTGAGGATAGCTGGGCGGGGAATCCTAGACATCCCTAAGAGGGGACACAACAACTCTAAAGCTGGATCTTATTTTTTAAAGGCAAAAATCTAACCGTGTTCTGTATTTTAACTGAAGATAACATTTTTCCTTACTTATTTTTATTTTTTTTGTAATTTAATTTTCTGAGCAATGTGAATATAGTCTGAGAAATTTATCATTAGGTAATTTTGTCATTTTGCAGCATACGCTTATACAAACTAAGAAGATTCTGATATTAGCCAGTGTAATTTATTGGACCACCTTCATATATGGTTTTTGCTGTTGACTAAAACATTATTCAGCATTTAACTGAGTATGGTTACTATGGGGGATTGGTTCTAAATCCCCACTGATACCAAGATCTCATATAAAATGGCTGTGTATTTTATATATGGCTTGTACATCTTCCCAAATGCTTTAAATTAATCTCTGGATCGCTTACAACTTTATATAACACAAAAGTCATTTACATATTTACTGTGACACATTTAGAGAACAGTGAAGGGGGAAAGAGTATGCAATTTAAATAAAGATACAATTTTTTTAAAGTGGAAGTTGAATCCCTAAAATAGAGAGAATTTGATGGATGGCTTTTTTTTTTAAGATTATTTATTATGTTATTATAAATACAGTGTTTTGCCGGCTTAGATGCCAGAAGACTGTAGTGGGATTATGTTCTGGTACACTGTAAATATTTGTCCCTCCTACTGATTTAATAAAATGCTGATTGACCAGAAGGCAGACAGGAAGTGTGGGCAGGGCTACCAGACTAAAAAATCTCTGGGAAGAAGAAGAGTCAGAGAGAGATGCCAGCAAATGAAGAGGAAAGGAGACTAGGATGCTGGTCTGAGAAAACGTACCAGGCTACGTGGCTAAACAGGATGATGGATATGGGGTGAGATCGTTTCGTCGAGAGTGCCAGCTATCTTGAGGGAAACTTCAGAGGAAACCAGCTACTAGATAATTCATTAGTCTTTGACCCCATACTCAGGTCAGACAACTGATTTGCAAGGCAGGATTGCTACGGACCTCAACCAGACTTTCCTCTGGGGACCTCAACCAGACTTTCCTCTGGCTTCACCCTGCCCAGACATATAGTTCTCCATCTTTGGGTCTTAACTTGTGAGCTCGTGCTCCTCCTTCCCAGAGCAGCAGGTGAGATCGGCCAGTAGTGCACCCTCAGCGGACTGGGTCTCACCTCTGACCCCCATATCATTCCACCTGGGCAGGATTCTGACTTAGAGGCATTCAATCATAATCCTACAGATGGTGTAGCTTTGCCCCATTGGCTCCTCAGCCAAGCATACACACCAAATGTATGAGCCTGGGGTTCCTCTCATACTGAGCAGAATTACCATAGCAAGAACACCTCATCAGTAGGGTAAAACTAACTTGTCTCCCGATGGTGTAATCCCAGCTCATGTTCCATATTAGTAGGTGAACAATCCAATGCTTGGTGAATTCTGCTTCACAATGCTAGGAAGAGCCAACATCAAAGCACAAGCCAGTTAAACTTGTGGTAACTTTTATGATACCTCCTGCTTAAAACCCAAAAGTCAAAAGCATTGTGAGGTCCTACTTTCATGGTCTGTATTTGTACTGAAAATCAAGATCAAGTGAGCTTTTGCCTTTCTGCTCCATAAAAGGTTATGTCCTCCCTGAGCTCACCTTAGGACACCTGTCCTAAGTACACCATTTGACAGGCGTACCTCCCCAGTGAAACTCCCCACCTGGCACTGTTCCAGAGTGGGTCATGCCATAAGTGCCAGGAGCTTGGCACCAGAAGCAAGAGCCCCTCGGGGCTCCCATCCCTGCCTTATCCGGCCTAGCCCTGAGGTTCAGACTCACTTGCAGCCTCATTGTCACTTTGCCTCAAATAATCACACAAAGGCTTACATTAATTTCATTCTGATTGGCCTGTAGCTCAGGTATATTGCTAGCTAGCTCTTTCATCTTAACCCATATCCATTAATCTGTTTAGCCTTGTAGCCTGGTCCCTGTTCTCAGAGCAGCATCCTAGCCTCCTTTCTTCTGCACTTGCTGGCATCTCTCTCTGACTCTTCCTCTTCCCAGAGTTTTCCCCACCCACACTTCCTGTCTGCCTTCTGGCCAATGAGCATTTTATGAGATCAGTAGGAGGGACAAATATTTACAATGTACCAGAACATAATCCCACTACAGAAGAGGGCACCAGATCTTATTATAGATAGTTGAGAGCCACCATGTGGTTGCTGAGAACTGAACTCAGAACCTCTAGAAAAGCAGCCAGTGCTCTTAACCTCTAAGCCATCTTCTCTAACCCTGGATTGTTATTTTTAATCTTTATGATTTTTGCATTTTAGTTTAATTTTTAAAATGTCTTTATTACTTTTAAATGGTATAGAAGAATCTCATAAAGCCTCAGACCTGCATGCATTTTTGATTCAGTTAAAAGAATGTCTGCTTTTGTTTTTGTTTGAGGTAGAATCTTGTATTTCAGGCTGGCCTTACATTCACCTTGTAGTCAAGGATGACATTAAACTTCTGATCACCCTTCCCTTTCTCTCTTTTCAAGCCTGGGATTACAAGCATCACCATGTGTTAGGCAAGAATTCTAACCAAGAGAGTTACACCTTAGCCCAGAAGGATATGTTATTGTCTTTGTAGGTAAAAATGATTCAGTATAGGGAACCTTGTAACTATTGTTCTGCCGTTATATTTTATGATAACCTAGGAAGCATCTGAGAAATGAAGTGATGGCACTTACCTTAAATAATGTGGGTGTTTTTCTATTTTTCTGAAGACTAAGCATCATGCATACATCCAAAAAGGAAGTATGTTCCCACCTGAACCTTAAACTAGTAGTCTTTCTTTATGTAGGCCTTGTCTCACAGCCATAGATACTTTTTCCATACTCCCAATTCTGGACCTCTCTCTCTCTCTCTCTCTCTCTCTCTCTCTCTCTCTCTCTCTCTCTCTGTATATGGATTTTAAAAATACTTATTTTTAGTTGCACAGAAGAAAAAAAAAATGACCAGATGTGATGGGAGGGGGAAGGGACCTTGAATAAGGATATACAGGGATGGAAAAAAAAAAAATTCAGAGGGAAAGCTGAACACAAAGTAAATATATATGTAGCAACCTTATTTGCATTACCACCCTTGATAAGCCATGCTTATGATTCTTATCCTCTTTATAGTTATTGTTAACTTTTCAGCATTTTAAATTCATTTTACTGTTTTTTTGATAAATACAAAATAAAGAAGGAAAAAAATACTTATTTTTTTATTTTTTGTGTGTGACTGTTTTGCCTGCATAAATATGTGCACCAGCTGTATGCCTGGTATTTGTGGAGGACAGAAGAGGGCATCAGGTCCCCCAGAACTGGAGTTAAAGATGATTGTAAGCCACCAAGTGGATGCTGGGAACTGGGACCTGTACCAAGGTCCTCTGCAGGAGCAATAATTGCTCTTAACTACTGAGCCATCTGTCCTACCTATAGGCATCTACTTTCTTTCATTTGCTTGTATAAACAATATATGACATTTAGTCCTTTGTCACTGGCCTCTTTCACTTAACATAATGGTTTCAAGATTTGCTCAGTTTGTAACAGTATCTTCATTCCTCTATGTTACTGCTTTTCTACTGTTGGGATAGACAACATACTTTTATACTTATTCATCAGTTGATGATCATTTGGACTATTTTTGTCTATTGTGAATACACCTACTATGAGCAGTGTGCTGTGAATACTCATTTTTGTATCAATATTTTTTATTTCTTTTAGATATTTACTGACATCATTACTAGGGCAAAATCAAGAAGATTTGCCCTCCTGTTTTGATTCAGGGCTTTTATGGTTTTAGTTCTTACTTTTAAGTTGTTGAATAAGGTGTCCAGCTTGTTCTTTTACATGTGGATATTTAGTTAACCCAACATCATTTGTTGTAAGGAATTGTTTCACCCATTGAATTCTTTTGTCATTTTACCAGAAATCAACTATATACAGGTGGAGGTTTTATTTCTAAACTCTCAGTTCTATTCCATTATCTAATTTTAATGTATTGACAGTATAAGTCTGTTTTGATTGGTGTAGCTTTGTAGCACATTTTAAATTGGAAAAAGAAGACATTCTTGACCTCCATCCCTCCCCCTGCTCTCACCCCCACCCCCAGCAAAATAATTCGGGTTATTATGTACTTTCTGAATCTGTGTATGGAATTTTAGGAATAGTTTGTTGCTTTCTACATAATAGCCACCTGGGGTTGTGGTTTGGAACTTGTTGAATGACTAGACCAGTTTTGGGGACTGCTACCTGAAGACTGAATTCTGACCTATGAGAGCAACATGGCTGGCTTGCTTACATTCTTAGTATTTCTTAATAGTGTTTTGTAGTTTCCACTGTCTGTGCTTGGTAAGCTTATTTCTTTGCCTTAATTTCTTCTTCTCTTTTTTGATTCTGTAAATGGAATTATTTTCTTTTCTTTCTATAGGTATGTAAGTTGATTTTTTTTCTACAAAGTATGTCTGTTTGAAAATTAATCTTAAATCTGCAGTATTGTTGAAATGATTTACCGTGTCTTCAGGTTGATTTCCTAGTATTTTTGTTGTACCATCTTCAAGAAATAGCTGAAGCTTTGTTTATTTTCTATTTGAATGCCTTTTAATATCTTTTTCTTATCTACTTTTTCTAGTTGAACTTGGGATGGGGAGGCAGACACTCCTATTCTGTGCTGGAACTTAGGAGAATGTTCATTGTCTTACGGTTACGAATGAAGCTAGCCATAAGTGCTTTGTAGGTACTTCATCACATTTGGCAAATTATTTTTTATACCTAGTTGTTGAATCTTTTGTTGTTAACATGATGAATATTGCTTGACACTTTTTCTGTGACCATATGTTGTCTTTTATTCTATTAATCCACCTACTATACCACGCTAACTAATATTCAGATATTAAAGTAACCTCTGTGTTCATGAGATAATTCCACTCCATCAGTTTATGTAAATTTATGTACTTATGGATTTGTTTTTTAAGCATTTTGCTAAGGATTTTCAAGTCTGATACCAGTTCATAGCTCTTTGGGTTTGGGGTCTGTTTTTTGAGACAAGGTGTCATTGTGTAGTTTAAGGAGGTTTTGAACTTCTGAGCCATGTGCCTCAGCCTCCCCAGTGGATTATATGTGGGAGACAACATGTCCATGTTAATTACCTTTGGATATTCATGAAACATAAATAGCCTTTTGAAAAGAAGAAAATCACTCAACAGTTTCATTGTTCTAAAGAATTAACATTTTCTAAAAGCATGACAGTTAGGAACTAGTAGAGAGTTATTTCAGATCTGCTGTGTGAGTTAACAGGCCTCTAACTGTATCACTGTGGCCTGCAGAAAAGGTTAGATAAATAGCTAGGAGATGCTGTACCAGTTCCTGTGACTTTAAAGTATCTTTGGGTTTTAAAATTTCTGTTCATCTTATTTTATTTTTTATTTAATCAAAAAACAGAGTTTATCCATGAGTGGGAGTTAAACATTTTCACATTATATTAAAAATAAATTATCTTTTTTTGGACTTGCTGGTTCATTGCTTAAATGTTTACTCTGAATGTTAGTTTGGGAAATTAAAACTATCTTTTTGTGTTAAATTTATATACTGTAGACATGGCATATAACTTCATTTAGTTACCTAGTTAAAAGTTCAGGCTCATTATAATTTGCACATTGGTAAATTAAGTAACATTAAGACTATTACTTACTTTTTATATTTTCTTAGAAATTAATTTTCCATATTACATTGCCAATGCTAAAATAGCCAAAACCCCAAACATTGTATTTGGGCAAACATATTTAAGACTTAAAACAGCGTTTTATGGAATAAAGTATCCTGAAATGTTTTTGTTGAAGTGTGAATGACAAGTACACATTTGAAGGCCACATAGTCTGTTTTAGTAACCTTTAGCTTTATGTCATGAAATCATGAATTACTATGAAAAACATCCTAATATTTGTTTGTTTTTAATAGACTCTTTTCAATTGGAGTTGGATTTCTGGGAGGAATGTAAATGCACAGCATATAGAACCTTGCTGTTACACTGGTTTCATCATTGTGACAAACTCAAAGAGAGCTAGAGCAGCACAGGAAGCTGTAGAACCTGGGCTGAGGGCTTTCCTTGCAGTGTCTAGTGCTGTGTGATGTTTAACAGGTCAGGTCACATTGATTCTCACTATATCAGTAGTGAGGAATACAGTATACTGCAGCTGGAACATTACATAATACCCCAAATGCCTTTGTCGCACTGTGCCTTTGCCAGGCTTGTATTTGGCAGAATCACCATAGATACTGTTGAGTACAGTGATTTACCACTGATTGATTTAAAGGGGAGATTGCCTGGTCTCCTGTAGGATGATGGGGCTTATCTAGCTCTAGTCCAGAAGCCCACATGGAAGTGCGTGTTTGCCATTTCCTTGATAGCAGTGATATAATTCTGCCTTACTAGGCTGTACTGCATGTGATTGATCAGCTTCACAGACTCCCACATTTTATTACAATTAACTCTTGGCCTTTTTAAATTTTTAGTGGATTCCCTTTGGCATTTTAGAAGGAGTTGTAAAAGCAAAAGCAGACAGTGACAACCAGCTCTCATCAAAGCATTACAGTTGTATGGTTTCTGGTTTCTTTTTTTTTTTTTTCAAGAGGCTTTTTATGTATATAAACTGAAAGGGAGACAGTATATTTGATGAGCTGTATTTGGCAAATTTCACATGAAAAACTGCTTAGGTATTTCCAAAGACAAAACAGTATATCCAAATTTAAAAAAAAAAAAAATCTATTTTAAGCAGTCATTGCATTTGCTGTTATATATTTACACACTAATTTTTTCTCTAATGTGTTTTAGTTTAATATACTAATTAAGAATTAAATGCTGTAAATCTGTAAATCTCCTCCTCTTCACTGTGATCAGGAGTTTACTATTTCACAAAAGCAAGTTTTCCCATTAAGGGAAAGGAACTTCCACATACTGAAGGCCTGTGTGTAAGATGCTATCAAGGAGCCTGGTCCACTGTCATATTTAATCTTCACAAACAGCCCTGAGATGTCTTCAGTTGTGGAGGATTCCACGTCAGCGGTCTTTCTCTGAAGACTTTTTGCGCAGTTTGCAAAATTAGTGTTTGAGGTTAACATTTTCTGAAATCAATTGCTGCCTCATTTTGTGGAGTATAGTAAGTTTAGTGCTAGCCAGCAGTGCCTCAGGACTTCCCTTTCTATTCAGGTTTCTGACTCCTGGCTGTGGCTGCCAGTGCCCTGTTGGTCCCTGTTGTGAATGGCCAGGCTTTGCTGTCTGTTCCTGATTTCTGCCATCCCTTTTCTCATCGAGTGTCTGGCTGTGTATCCACCACTCGCTGCTCCCTGTTAGCTAAGCTGTGGGCATAACTGAATTCGTCAGGAATGTAAATTATAGCAGAGAGCAATTGATTTTTAGTTTACAAAGTTACCTTAAAGAATTGAGTTTGAATGGAAATCTGGCTTCACTGAGCACTGCATATAAAATTTATGTGTGAAAATTATATTCAGTTAATATCACTCACTAGTGTTTCTTGTAAGATATTTTAGAGGGTATTAAATGTGCTAGCAAAAATACAGAGAAATCTAATGGATAAGTTTGTTTAAATACAAATAGTTCTTGGTTCTATTGGTATTAACTTTAGAATTATATCACTGGAAGATATGCTATTTTTAAGGCTATAGTAATATATGTCTAGAATTTCTTAGTAATCAATTACAATACCTAAGTATGCTGGCATAAGTCTGCAATCCCAATATTTGGAAGAAGGAATCAAAGGAGTTCCTGGTCATTAGGAGTTTCTGCTCAGAATCTGGAGTAGGAGAAGGCCAGATATTGGCAGACAGTGTTGTGTGTGGTATTGTCCTTGCTGTCCTAGAACCCACTTTGTAGACAACATACTATTTATTACCATGTGTTGATGGGTGTGTAAACTCATTTCTGTCTACAGCAGTTCATGACTGTTAACAGGAATCTGACAGGAGGAACAGAGCTAAGTGGTTTGTATATAGGAAGGTGTTAGAGAAAAGGCATCTCTGTGCTGTGAAAGCTGGGATGACACATGGCAGTGCAGGTTCAGTTTCCTTCCTGAGCCCAGGGCAAACAGATGGCTGAGTGAATGTTGGGAGCTGGGACCTGCTGGACACAGAGCGGACATGAATAACACTGACTACTGACTGCCTGTCTGCACGGTCTCAGTGAGTCTCTTAATCTGTCCTCTGCACTAAAAACTATTGTATTACTGGCATACCCTGAAACCATATTTTCTTCTAACTATAATTTTAGGTTGGAGACATTCACTGACTTAATGTTAACTACGGTGAATACAGACATGTGCTTATATTTACTAATGCCTTTATTTGGAAATTAAAAGTTAAGTTTACCATTACTGTAGAATTTCAGGAAGAAAGCCAGTAAACTGATGTATAACACTGCTGAAGTCTACCAATTACTTTTTAATTGGTATTATAGACCTCATTTTAAAACCAGAATGTTTTATTCTCCTCAGTGTGAATGTGCTGTATGAAGTTTCTCTAATTGATTTGCTGTGCCCATTCCATTTGATGTATCATTTTTCACAATATTTCATAATTTGTGCTCACTTCTAATGAACAGAGTCGTTAGGACAGGCATGTCTAAGTACAACTGACAGCTAACATTAGGTGCCAGATGCAGTTTGTAAAGCTATGTAGAACTGTGGAGAACAGTTTAAATAAATTAGCACCTGTACATTAGTCTCACTTGCTGGTAATTTATAAGCGAATCAGTAGAGATGACATTTAGGTAAGTCATTGATCAAGTTAACAGCTGCAAACCCCCTGCCCAGCTGGGATACCTAATTAATAGAGATTGCATTGCTGACCTGGTGCTTCTCCTGGACTGAGCCTGCAGTCCATGTATACTTACACTAAAGCCCAAGAATATAGTCAGTGCCTTTATTTTAGGAAACCTGAATGGCCAATATTATGATAAAAATAAAAAATTACAGTTTTAAAAAGATACTAATATTTACTAATGATGTTAACTTTATCACATGAGCTTAAATTCTTGCAGCTTACATTTGTCTCTTTTGTCAGCCCTTTTGTTAGGAGTCAGAGTAGGTGTCCATGTCATACTGTAGTATATGTACTAAGTAAAGGGTATACTTAAACACTCTCTCTCTCTCTCTCTCAGTGTGTGTGTGTGTGTGTGTGTGTGTGTGTGTTGGGAAGAGGAGGATAGCAATCATTGGATGTAAACTTTATGTGTAACAATTTCTTACCATGTGACATTAGTTTAAAACATCAAAAAACATTGCCAGGCTAAATCCATATGAACTCTGGAACGTCATGTGAAGAACTATTAAACTAGTACCACAACACCCCCCCTCGCTTTAATTCTGTTTCTTAAGCTAACATTTTCTTTGGGTGAATTTTAAGTGGACAGCCTTAATCATGGACTAGAACAGAAGTTTTTAATTGTTTCAGGTATATGTACGTATGTATTAGAATTGGTTGAATATGGTGTATTTAATATAGACCATACCCGGAGTCTGGTTCTTACACAAGAAACAATCTCTTAAAACATACTTGCTAAATTGGAAACAGGCATTTGGCTAACAGTATCATTTATTTGAAGCTTCTTGAATAATCATTGCAGAGGTCTAGCTGACGCTTTCACTTTTCTTTCTGTGGAAGGTACAATTGTTATTTCCTAGTTTAATTATCTCCAGTGTAGATTGCTTAGGGAGATGATTATGAAATTTTGATTGATTCTGTTGTTGGTGAACTTGGTCCAAGTAGACCCAAATCACAATTTAAAGGTACTTGAGGGAGTGGACCATTTACTCTGTCATGACTGTCAATTCCCACCAGCACTGGGGACTCAAAGAGCAGCGATAGTGAACAGACAGACAGACTCCTGTCAGCAGACATTTCCCTCATCACTCTCCTCCTGTGGGCTTCTGGCTGGCCAGACTTCACCTATCAAATACTGAAATTTTACACTGTCTATTATGTCAATCTAGATGTTTCAGAGAAACATATTCTTTATCCAAATTTATTCGACATAGCTTTCTGTCCTCAACTAGTTCTGCTATTTATTGTCTGTAATAATGACTTCATTTGAAATAACTGCCTGGGTGTGTTGGTGGGCACAAGTAGTACCACCTGGAAGGTTAAGTATTTCTAAGTTTGGGTAATTATCTCCAACGTAGGTTGCTTAGAAAGATAGTTATGAGATTTGGAGAGGCTTTTGAGATGGGGTCTGCTGGAGGAAGCGTATCACTGGAGACAGGCTTTGAGAGTATACAAATTCACCCTGTGCTTTGTGCTTACTGTTCAAAATGTATGCCCTCACCTTCCTGCTCCAGTCACCATGCCTGCCATTTGATTCCACATTTTCTTACCATGACAGATGCTTATCTCTTGGAACTATAGCCAAATAAGTTCCTCCTTCTACAACTTATCTTGTTCATAGTGCTGAAAAAAAGTAGCAGAATTGAAATAATAGTGAGTCTGGACAGAAATTTCTGGAAAGGAGGGCCCTTATAGGAAGTGTGGATGGATGCATCTAAGGATAGGAGTATTAAGAATTATATTGGCCTAGATGTCATCATAATTTGTGTAGTCTAATTTAGATGGCTCATTTATATTAGTTTGCTCACAAATGTGAAAACAGTTCTTATTAAGGACCCTTTGTGATAGCCGGAAGTCATGTAGAAGTTGGTGACGGTGGCAGGATGGGAAGATGGTGTTTCTTTGACAGAAGTGACAGCATGGGAGAATGTGGAGAGCATTGCACTCCTTAAAAGAGAGGAAGGTAACTGGGAGCCGTGGGTTTGCAGGGATTTCCCCAGTCTAGTTGTTGGGATCTGCTTGGGTGGCAGACAGTCAGCACAGGCCCTGCTATAGCTGAGGAGCTGACTGCTGAGAGCATCAGATGGACAGTCTACTGTAGTAGCTAATGAACGGACCACTCTACCTGAATCTGTTTTGTTTGACTGATTTGGTTTTGTTGTTGTTTTTGAGGCAAGATTTTTTTTTGTGTGTGTAACTATCTTGGCTGTCCTAGAACTTGCTCTGTAGACCAGAGTGGGCTCTAATTCAGAAATCTGCCTGCCTCTGTCTCCCGAGTGCTGGGATTAAAGACATGCACCACCACTGCCTGGGATCTTGATCCATTTTTATACATCAGCTCCTGTATCTGACACTATAGATTCTTTGTCTCCTGACAGAATGAAGTTGGAGGCTGTATCTTACTCAATCTTTCTATACTTAGCAAGTTCCTAGAATTAATTTGAGGTAAATATTTGTAAAAATAAGACTATATTTCTTCGGGAATTTTCTTGTTAATTTTACTGCTAAATAGCTGTGTACCTTTAAAGCCAGCAAAAAAGAAAATCTGTAATCTGAGAGAACTGGAAGAGCAGATTCCAGAATTCACTCTTAGGTTTCAGTTCTGACTCAAGGTATTTTTAGACTGTGTATTGTTCCTTAACTGAGGATTCATCTGTAAAATAGAGTTAATAAACACATGACTTATTCTTAAAATAGTATGAGGAATAATTTTCTATAAACTGAAAATGTTGTTTTTCTATGACATATTGAGTATATTGAGTGCCCACTTAGCACTGCCTTTTAACCGTATTTTATTTACTCCCACAACAGCAGTGAGATTGCTAGAGTGATGGTGAAGGGCACGGGCTCGGTGTCCTGCTGTCCATCCTGCTCTCACTCACTGCTCCCATTCTGTGCAGTGGAATGAAGTCAGGTTTTCCTGTTCATAGCACCAAGCGTTCTGCTGAACACTCTGTAGACTGTTCAACACAGTGCTAATGAAAAATCTTGTTCTTATTTACTCATATTTATTCTAAAAATGCATTCACTTACATTTTAACAACTGTATGCTGACTGGGAGCTAAGTGAACCCAAAAAGCAACAAAATTATTTTTTTTCAGTAAAGCCAGTGAGTCCTTTGTTTGCTTCAGAATTTATGGGGGGGAAAAATCTGTGTAGAATGCCCATAGGAGATGAATGGAAGTAATAGGTTAGGTCATGTCAGTACTATCCCATGCATACTAAACAGATGCAGGCAGCATGCTGAGAACCTGTCTTTTCTGTTTGGGATATATTCTTACTTGATTTACAAATAACTGGCTTGTTTTCTTTCATTCTGTTCTCATCCATCCCTCCCTTTTTATTTTTTAACTAGATTATAACACTGGATTTCTCTCTTTACATTAGATCTACCTTTTGATTGAATTTCAGGATATTTTTAGCAGGTTTTTTGTTCACTTGTTTTGTATTTGAAGAGGTAATTTTTGCTTCCTAGCCATT
Source organism: Sigmodon hispidus (assembly GCA_004025045.1). Lineage (NCBI taxonomy): Eukaryota > Metazoa > Chordata > Mammalia > Rodentia > Cricetidae > Sigmodon > Sigmodon hispidus. The sequence continues at coordinate 200,958 of PVIH01001381.1, forward strand.
ATTGCAGTGATTTTCTTTTTCTTCACTAACCACCCTCTACCACTTAATGTTCTCATGATTCTCCAAGGCTTACCATGCTTGACAAATGTAAAGGTGTGGATTCTTTCATTTGCATTTACCTATAGGATTATTCATTGATCACAGGAATTAGTTTTATGCCTGAAAGTGATGCCAGTTAGAGCCTGATGCTCATTGGAGGGTGAATGGCTTGGGAGCTGACAGGCATATGTAGTCTTCTATGGCTGTGCTCTTCTAACCTGGGCCTTGCCAGGATGCTGACAACCTTGGAGCTGCCTGTGGACAAGGCCCCAAAGATACTATAGACTAGAGATGGCCTGCAGATAGGTTCAGTGTGGGAAAGTCTGTATTATTTAAAAGGTTTTGACATTTTCCCCTACCTTTTAACTTTGAAATGTTTTAAATTTCCATGAAATTTTGAATGCTTATTGAATACTTGCTTTTCACATAGATAAATCTGACAGTGTTTTCTACATTTCCTTTGCCTCTATGTAGAATAATTTTGACTGGTCCATCAAAAATCAGGTTTCACAAGCTTAACTCCTAAACATATCAGTGAAACACCTAAGTATATACCCTTTATGCCATTATCTCCCACAGTACAATTGTCACTTCTAATGGTTCTATAATGTCATTTATATAAGTGGTCTATTTTACATTTTCTAGATTGCCCCTGGTTGTTTAGTATGTCAGATTCTAGACCACCTGCTCAGTTGTTGCACACTCTGGAGTTGTGCTCGATTCCTCGTGTGTGTGTGTGTGTGTGTGTGTGTGTGTGTGTGTGTGTGTGTGTGTCCCGCTGTTGATGCACTGTCCTTTGTCTTCTTAGTAGTCCCACTGGATCTTTTGTGAAAGCATCCTTACCCTCTGTCCCTAACAAGCAATCTGGAGGTGTGCTGCTTTGAATGAGATGTCCCTCCTAGTCTCTGCTATTTGAATACTTGGTGCTCAGGTGGTGGCTCTGTTTGGGAGGCTTAGGTCTAGCTTTGTTGGAGGAAGTATGTCACTGGAGGTGGGCTTCGATTGCTAAAAGGCATATGGCCTTGCTAGTTTGATCTGTCTCCTGCTTGTGGTTTAAGATAGGCACTCTGAGTGCTGCTCCAGTTGCCATGCCTGATGGTGGCATGCTTCCTTCCACACAGGCTACCGATGAACTAATTCTATTACTCCTCTGCAGTGTATGCCACAGTAAGCTGCCTTTGTCGTGTTTGTCACAGCAATGGAAAAGTGACTAGCACATGAGGGTGATATTTGAGTCAGAGTTTTCTGATTCTTCATGGCATGTCAGCCAAGGCCTTTGTGATCCTTGCTTGGATTATGACTGACTGGAAAGTTGTAAAGTAATGGGCCTTCTCCCTGTATTATCTCTTCTACTTTTATACTTGGTACTGTTCTCTTAAGCAGATCTTTTTATTCTCTGCCCCTCTATCCAGTGTGTATGTTTACTTGCCTACTACACTTACATATATATAAACCCACTTATTAAGTGTGCTGTAGGGAATTGTCATTCTTTTTGATGTTCAAATTGTCCTGGGGTGTGGGAGGGGGTGAAGTTTGTCCAAGCGTAAATTTGTCCAGTGTGTAAATGGGAATGAGCCAGGAGTGCTCAAAGATCTGCATGAGCGCAGAGCATTGCATGGCACTTGGCTAAGCAGGGTCAGTCACATTCCTTGTGAGAAATGTCCGGGAGGACTTGCTTGAAAAGTATACTTTAAAACCCCTCCAGGACCAAGGTAGATCAGTGTGGAGTGTGTGTTCAGTGTGAGTGACGGCCCATGTTCGGTCCTCAGGTCTGAAGGGTAAAATACCAAGGGAGCCATGGTGGATGTTCTGACTTAGCGAGAACTGCCCCCCAGATGGTGTGTTAGGAGCTCTATCCCATCTGAGTGCTGTTTAAGGAGATGGTAGGACTCTTAGAGGCTGGGGCCTGTGGGGCTTGCCAGAGAAGTACAAGCCTTGTCCCCAGCCCTGTATTCATTTCTCGATGCTTCCTGGCCAGCATGAGGTAAAACCACACTGTGCCAACAGATATTCTGGGTTGGCTCAAAACCAAAGCAGTGGATCCCGCACAGCTTACTGAAATGGTGAGCCAAGATAAATCTGTTCTTTAAACTGTCACAGGGAATGGAACACTGGCCTGCTTGTGGCAGTGTTCTGTCTAGCCTGGGGTTGGATGGCTTCCTGAGCACAGTGCCACAGGGTTTGTGAGGGAGCTAATTTGATGCTGACACTTGAAAGTTGTCAGTAACTAGGTTAATAATTATAGCTTTTGGGGGGGGTAGATGTATGCTTAGTAATTGTGCTTTGCCTTTGAACTGATACAATACATAGGAAACTCTAGTTCAGTGTCTGGTATGCAGTAAGCATCTTGGTTATAAATTGAACATATTTTTATAACAGTTGTTAATTAACCTTTGTATGTATTTTCAGAGAGCTATTGCTTACCTTTTTCCAAGTGGTTTGTTTGAGAAGCAAGCCAGGCCAATAATGAAGGTAATCCTAAATACTTGTTAAATAATGTCTTTTATTTATTTTTTTTTAAAAAAGTCTTTTATGTGTTATAGAGGTTGCCTAATAACATTTCACATTTATTTTTCAGCATCCTGAACAAATTTTTCCAAAACAAAGAGGTAAAGTTGCTTAAGACCGAGATAGTTCGTTTTGCTTTTTTCTTTATTATAGTTTTGGGCTACACATCAGAAGTTTCCTCACCATGGACGTGAAGTAGGTCAGATGTACTCTGTATAATAATGAATGGCTACAGTTTGCAGATTGTCGTTAGGGTATGAAGGTTAGATCAAGTTAAGCCCTGTGTCTGTGTTCATGTCACACTAATGACTTGCATTCTGTATTCCACTAGGTGTCTATGAGCAAGCGATTGTGGGTGTAGGCCTGTGGCTGACTCATTCACCTCTTGCTTGTGTTTCTCTTTCTCTTCCTTTAGAGACATGATTTTGCTTAATATGGAGTGTTAATCCTTTTTGTTCTTTTTAATGTGTGTGGGCACGCGCGTATGCTGGCGGCACACACACGTGGAGGTGAGAAGACAGGAGTTACTGGTTCTCTGCTTGCACCATGTGGATCCCAGGGCTCAAAGTCAGTCATTAGACCTGTGGCCAGTACTTTACCCTGAGCTATCTCTCAGACCCACTCTTCACTCTTGGAAGTAACTTCTAGTTTGGATTTGTTGTAAATATTCTAAATCTCTTTCTGAATGTATTCTGTGTTTCCTATTCTCAATTCTTAGATATGATTGATCATAGTATACAAAACATTTGTTTCAAAATAGCTTTTTGGGAAAAAAATGAATTAATGTTGTATACAAGTGCACACCCAGTTTGAAGATAGAGTGTCATTTATAGTCTAATCATCCGTATGGGCAGAGTAACTTGTACCTAGTTGCTCTTCTGATGAATGTTTGGGATACTAGTCATTTATTCTTCCCCTTTTCACTGACTTCTCTGCTCCGACACCTAAGGCTTTCCACCAGTTTCTCTCCGTCCCTAGTTCTCTTAGTATATCTCTATGATTTTATGTCTTTTCTGCCCTCTGAGGCTTCTTCTTTCTTAGTTCCTTCAAATCATATCACTTTCTCAGGACTAAGTGCTCATTATTATTAGCAACCTGAGTGTAACTAATGCTTCAGGCTATCCCTGAAAATATCTGTGTATGATTTTGAAAATATGCCACTATTGCTAGAATCATCTGACCTTGCAGCTAAGTGTATTTAACAGTGCTCCCTCAGAAAAGGCAGAAGCTCTGCTTTCTGCTCTTAATTTTATTGTAGTTTTATAGGATAAGTCAGTTTGTAGTATTGAGAAAAGTAACAATGAACTGTAGATTTGGAGAGAGTATGGCCATTGTACTATACTGCCATTTTTTATTTTTTTTTTTATTGAAAAACGAAAGCTTCTGGATTGAGGTATTGTAAAACACCTGTCCTATAAAGTGATAGAAATATTGGGGAAAATGAAGATATATACTGAGTTGATGCCAGAACCACGAAGGAACACTGATAGCCTAGAACTGGAGGAAGCTAGGGGTAATAGTTCAGTGAAACAAGAAAGTTAATTTGTATTGATGGAACCTGTTGTCTAGTCAGTGGATTTGGTGACCGTGAGCCTTTCTATACCAAACACTTAGCACTGACAGGTTAGAAAGCAGTGCTGTTAACTAAGGCAAAGAATTCAAATAATGCATCATGGTTTTGTAGTCATATACACAAACCCATAGAATATGTTTTCTATACTGATGACTACCAAATAGTAATAGAATTAATTAATTATGCATGGTGAAGTGAAACAGAGTCCCAAAAGTATATCAGTTAAATTTTCTGATAAAATCAATAGGACTGTATTACTATTGGATTAAAGAACCAAATTTGAAATTACACATTGTTTGGAAGTATTTAACAGTTCCCATCAAGGCCTGTGGAATATAGTCATTATATCATGCAGTCACAAACACACATCATGAGCAATTGAGAAAAACAAAGTAAAAAAAATTTAAATTGGTGAACATAATAGCTAATTTAAAAGAGTGGCTGTAACACAGAATCACCTTTGAGAAAGCCAGTGAAGTCAGTGAGAGAATAGTATTATACATATTTGCTTCTTATTTTACTTTATTTTGGTTGAATTGAACCTCAGGTCTCTGGTATGTCAATGAGACAAATGCTTTACCACCAACCTGTATTTGCAGCCCAGTATTAACACTTCCAAGTGGAGCATTCAGAGGCTGCTGTGAGGACATAGGTACAGATATGTTGTTATGGTCTGAGTATAAGAAAGTAACTTTGTGTTGATCTGAAAACTCTTCGGAGTAGTAAAGGTAGCATTTATTGAACATCAGAGTAGACAAGCACAGTTATAAGTGCTTCATGTTTTATCTTGAAACTTTCACCACCTTTATAGACCTTTAAACACAAACTATTATTTTCCCCATTTTTAATATCTAAGGATACCCAGACAGGAAGTGGCTGAGCATGTTGTACTCATGGAACAGATGTGTCACATACCTTAGAGAGTAGTTTAGTTACCACAGTTACCTCAATCAGGAAAATTCTGGGTAAGCTAAATGCCAGACAGACAGGCCACAGGTCATCAGGTTTACTGAAAAAGTACTGCCTCAACAGTGGACGTGTGTGTGTGTGTGTGTGTGTGTGTGTGTGTCTCCAGTATATGTGTGTGACTGTATGTGAGTGTGTGTATGTGTGTGTGTGTGTTTGTAGAACAAAAAAGAACAAAGGCTTCTAGGTTCACTTGCAGATTCACATAATTATTAAACATGGACATGAATTATATAAAAAGTAAGCAAAGCTCCCCACCCCTCATCCATACCCCTGAGACAACAGGGTCTCACTTACAGCCTTAGCAAACGTGGAACTTGCTATGTAAACTAAGCTAGCCTCAAACTCAGAGAGATACACTTGCCTCTGCCTCCTGAGTACACAAGTCAGCATTTTAAGAGATTTCCAAAGAGCATTTTTCTCAGAATTTTAAGTATGGCTTAACACTAATCAGTGAATTAATGTGATTCCTTTTTGACTCAAGAAGAAAACATTTACATAGAGAAAACAATTTTTAAAATGGAGCCTTTTATTTTTGGTAAAAAGGTCTCAACTAGAAACGTAAAGAAGCTTTCTTGTTTTAGTAGGACTTTTCATGAGAAAACAGAAACATCACATCTTTAAATATGTCATTAAATCCCATTGCATTCAGAAATAGCATACATCAATTATCAGCAGTTATTTGGAAGCCTTAGCCATTATAATTTTATAAGAAACACATAGTACTGGGTGTTGATGCAGCTCAGTTCTAAAGGATGCAGTTTCATCCCTGGCACCACATACACAAAACTATATAGAGTATAGGTCAAAGCCAAATGATTAGGGAAATTAACGGCACAGGACCTCATGGCAAATTCAAGGCCATGGGAGACAAAGCTATGAATGTAGATCAGTGATGGAGCATAGCCATCACTGGAGCATGTGCAGGGCCCTGGGCCCAATCCTCAACACTGCAGAATAAGCAACAAGGGTACCAGGAAATTCAGTTACATATCATAGATGATGATTGCCTGCTGAGAGAAATGCTAAAATATAAATGAAAACCTATATTAGAGCATTACCAGAAAGTTATTATTTGGGTGTCAGCATTCACATTAACATTGAATTCTGAAATTTTTAAGTCATGTCTTTTCTAAAAGTGCCTATGCCACAGAAGAGTTAAAGGGTGAAATGTGAACTCATGTGGAAATATTTGAGGATCAGTCCACCCAGTGATATCATAGTAGTGAAAACCACACAAGGAAAAATCACATTGGTTTGGGTGTGATACTGGTTTTACTGATAGCCCATGAATTGCTGTCTTTCCTTCTGGGGAGACAAACCATCTTAAAAATGCTGACTCCAGCTATATTAAAACATGTTTACATATGTGTGTAGACATGCTTAAATTTGTATGTTTTTTAAAATCTATTTTAAAGAATATTGACAGACAGATGTATCCAGATGATGAAATTTAGATTGAGAGACTAGCAGCATTATAGGTCAAATTCCAGAGCCAAACCTAGCTGCTCACCTCTGTAATCCTAGAATTCAGAACATTGAGGCAGGAGGATTGTCAGGAGTTTGAGGTCATCTTAGACTACAGAAAGAGGTACTATATCAACTCGACTCTCTGCCCCTTAAAAAAGAGAGAGAAAGAGAAAGGAAAAAAAAAGACAATTCACTTTAGAAACTAGGCAGATAGTACAGCTAGCAACATTTTATGAATATGAGTGTCCTCTGTGTATGTATGTGTACATATTCATTCGGTACCTTGGAGGCCAGAAGAGGGCATCAGATTTCATGGAACTAGAGTTACAGACAGTAAACTAGCTGGCATGTGTGTGTAGGAACCAAATCCTGGTCTCATGCAGGAGAACAAATGTCTTTAACCACTAAGCTATCTCTGGCCCTAGCTATCAAAATAGCAGTCACAAGAAACAAACAAACAAAAAAAAAAAAAAAAAAAAAAAAAAAAAAAAAAAAAAAAACAAGCAAAAAAAAAAAAAACCCAGAAAAGACAAAAATAATAAATTGTTTTTAAAAACCTTTATTTGACAAAAAGAACCAGAAAATCTGGGCTTGGTTTCTAAAATAAATTAATTAAAAAGTTAAATGGATAAATAAGCAAAGAATATCATGCAGCTTGTATATGAAAAAAATAAATGTAGCCATGTAGCCAGTAAACATTTTAAAATATCCAAGACCCGAAATAATGTCCTATAAAAACAATAATAAGAGACTTTTTTTTTTTTTTTTTGTCCGCTTCAGGGTTAGGAAGTATGTCTTATGAAACAATTATTAGAGAGACAATTTAACTATTTATTATAAAGTTCCTGAATAAGTGTCATATGATCATATAGGTGGTAAAAATACTGTGCTGAGAAAACAACTAAAAAGTTCTGTAATGTATAGTGTGACTATAATAGAGTGCTATGTGTGTATATAAAAAGCAGTCAGATTGTGTTGACAGTGCATGCAGGAAGATGTTGAGATCAGGGATAGCCTGCATTATATGGAGAATTGCAGGCTTCATTGTACAATGAGACCCTACCTAATACCAAAATGAGTAGAGCCAGCAAGATGGCTCAGCATGGAAAGACTCTTGCTACCAACTCTGACATTCCGGCTCAATTGTAGGTCCCACATAGAGGAAGCAGAGAATGGGTTCCCACAGTTTGTTCTCTGACCTCCATCCTACACCATGGTGCTCCCCCATAAGTCATTATATGAAAGCAAATACAAACTACAGTGACAAATAACTGTAATTGTTCTTTCCTGCAAGTTACATATCTGAGTGCACAAAAGAGTCTAGAACTGTTAACTTTCACCTTGCCCCTGGCCAAGGCATCCTTACTTTTACTCTTAGGAGACTAGTGTGTTACTTCTATAACTTAACTTCCATGCATTGAATGTATGACAGAAAACTAAATGGGAGAGGCCTGTATCAGCAGCCACAAACTCTGCTTAGATTACATGAGCTCATACAAGATTTTCATAGACAATTAAGCTAAAGAGCTTAAGTGACAACCTGGCTAGCCAAGAAGAAAAGAAAGGTACAGTTTCTTCTTACCTTTTCTGTCCCCATCTTGGACAGCCCTCCTGGTGCTTGGCAAAAGCTGCTTGCTGGTTGCGTAGACTGGCATATGAATTGCAGGTCTATCCCATTGGACCCGGTTCTGTCTTCAAAATTGTAAGTTTGAGGCCAGCCTAATCTACAGAGTAAGTTCCAGGACAGCCAGGGCTCCACAGAGAAACCCTGATTCAAAAAAAAAAAAAAAAAAAAATGGCTTTTCCTTTCAGCCTAAACTCAGCTAAGACTTTGTCAATACCCTTTCAATGTTGTTTCTCCACTTTAAGTGTATTCACAGTCTGATACTAATTATCCTCAGAGAAGAAAAACATCTTATGTTTATAGGTATTTCAACAGGAAAAAGTTTTCTGTTTAAAACCAGACAAATAAAGGCTTTCTGCTTCATAAGTACAAATTCCATATACGTTGGATACCAGACTATGAAAGTAGTTAGAATTCCAGAAAAAAATATAGAAAAATAAATTTAGTTCAAAGCCTTTAAAGTATATTTTCTTGTGGAGGTTGCTTTAGAAGGAAGGCTGTTTCTACAGTGCTTTGTGGCCCTCCAAGGACCCTCAGCTCCCGAAGTTGTGCATATACTTATCTGCAGTAAGAACACGGCATGAGGAGCCAGACAAGCAGGCTAAACATATCTGAAGAAGCTCCATGGTGGGCTCAGCAGTGAGAACAGGGTTCCACTCTATGATGCAGTCTGCAAACTCTTCTTGTAAACATATCTGAAGAAGCTCCATGGTGGGCTCAGCAGTGAGAACAGGGTTCCACTCTATGATGCAGTCTGCAAACTCCTCACATGTAAAGGCCTCTGTAAATTAAATAGGAAGCAGCAGGTAGGGGAGCATAGCTTAAACTATGTTGTAAACGTGGGGATGTAATTTTCCCTTGTTTTCATTTGAGACAAAAAGTTTTCCTATGCGACCTAGACTGGCTTCAGAACTCCCAATCCTCCTTTCTGTGCTCCAAGGTGCAGGGATTGCACAAGTGCACCACCACACCCACCTAAGACTAGAAGTGTCACTATGGCAAACGGTTCAGAAGGAGCTCAGCAGAGAGCAGGCAAAAGAGTTGGAGTTCATGTCTCAGTTTGTTCCCTAGTTGTTTTAAGTGAGTAACTGTGTATTTCAAAAGAAATGAGGTATAGTTCCTTCTGATACCCCTTCTGTTTGTGGCTATTTTAAACTCTTAGAGGTAGACTATGTTGGAGTTGGAATGAATGATGTGACAAGCAGGTTCTCCAGTGCAGGTGAGTTGCACCGGGCCTACTTCGAATCTCTGAATGTGCTCACTAACTTATTGACTGTTAGTTTTCACTTGAAAGTGTGGGACCTGAATATTTTTATTCTAAGAAAGTGATCTGGATTATTTTATGAGATTTTATTTAAAACAGATGAACTAGATCTTTATAGCAGAATATTATATTAAATACAGACATTGTTTTATGCTAATTGATATGAAATGGTAAATATCATAAGCATTTACATATTAAACATGCTAAGTACATAAAATTTAAATATGAATACTTTTGATATTTTAGATACTTTTGATAGCTAATCTGAATCACAGATGTGTCCCATACTATATAGTTAGACTCACAGTTTGGTTTATCTCTGTGCATGTTTTTGTTTTCATTAGCAATCCAGTGGGGAGAAGATGGCCGTCCATTTCATTTTCTCTTCTATACTGGCAAACAGTCATACTACTCACTAATGCATGTAAGTATATTTATTTATAAGCTATCAAACTACACTAGAGACTTCTCTTAGTGCAGAACTGTCTCATAATGGACAGAGGAGGGAGTGTTGAGGTAGGACTGGGGATGAAAGGCCTCCTGCTGTCTGCTGTTGCCTCAGAACATTTATCCAGAAAATGTTCTTGCTCACAAGCTCCATTTCTCTCTATAATCCTCGGGGGGGGGGGGGGGCGGTAAGAAGGGCTGGGTGCTGTCCGACGGTGAGGTGTCTTTTTGCTTCTGTTATTGTATTGAAGTTGGGCCTCCCATTGGCTAATGCAGTAAAGGAGAGTATCTACGTCACAACAGGCCAGGCAGGAGTGAGGTCCTACTACTTTGGCTTTGGAGTATACTGGGAAGTTTTTGATTTGCTGCCTTCAAACAGAGCTGTTTGATAGTGTGTGAATTTGAGGGTGGTCCCCAAAACGGCTATGAGAACAAAAAGCCAGTATCTATTGTGAAAGACAGACCCACTTTATTTTTAGAACATGGTGTCAAGTTATGTTTTATCCATAATGTGATGTTTTAAAGCTATAGAAATATTTATGGAGCTTTCCCATCCACAGTCAGAGGCTGGAGTTGCCTCACACATTCGTCTCTCTGCCTTTAGACATGTCTGCTGTTTATTTGTGCTTCAAAAACCCAAAGGACAAAATCCCCACTTGTCAGGTACATTTATTTCTTAGGGAAAAAAAGAAAACCTTCTTTTCGCTTTTTGTTGACCTTGGGCAAATGAGCTTCTTGCCCTGGCAGAAATGAAATGAATGACAAATATAGAGTGTGTCTTTGCTGAGTAATGGGGCTGTGCTCCAGCTTCCATGGAGGCTCCCCTGCACAGCCTGCGGCTGCCCAGGACCCCTGCTGCTCATTTAAATAGGTATGTCAAATCTGCCTCCAAACGCCGCTGGTTTGATCTGTGGTAATATTTGTGAAGGTTCCATATGGACTTGAGCCCCCTGCAGTGCTAAGAAATAATGTACAACGCTTCATGGTGCAGACGCAAATTTTCCCTGAAAAGGGATGCAGTGCTGCGTTTTAGCTGTCGGAGGGGATGATGGAGCTGACGCGCTAGGCCTGTCAACTTGTTACACGGATGGGTTGCACGCAGTGAAGCTGTGGAAAATCTGTGCCTTTTAACTTTTCTACTTAATCACGGTTGTAGCATTGCCTTTAGACTGTATGCTACATTAATTCTCTTCCTGCCTTCTGCCTTCATCCCAAGTTTCACGGGGGAAAAAGTAAAGCGCACAGGTCTTACAGAGGAGCCTTATCAAACAGCTGTCATCTGACAAGCCATTTGCATTTGTTTTGGCTGAAATGGAGCAACCCAAGGGCAAGATATTTTGTTGCGTTCCATCATAATGAAGAAATTACACATTGTGTAAGAGGCCTGGCTTTACTTTTACTTTGTTTTAAAAGGTATTGCTGCAGAAACTGATGTTAGAATTTTACCATACTCTGACTTTGTCAAATTATATTTGACTAATAAATGCTCTTCCCCTGGATTGGACTGGGTTCTTTTTGCACATAGACGAGTTCTTTGAGCTTTTACATTTCAGTTAACTCAGGAAATCCTAGATGTTTGCCAGGCACATCAGCATCATTTGTGGCAAATGCCATTAACTACAGCTGCAGCCACACCCGTGTCATCTCTTAAAGCATACAGATTGCTGGCTTCTAAGGGGCTGGGGCTTTGAAATCTCAGCTAAGTCTTCACTCTCAGTCTGTAGAAGCACTTTTATGCTGAAGTGAGCACTGCACATAAAAGGCCAACAGTGAGATGTAGACCAGTTTGCAGAGTGCTCTCCTAGCCCTCTGTAATGGGGGCGCCTTCCCTCTGTCTCCGGGCTGCACGGGAAACAGCCCGTGTAGATTGGCAGACTGCAAAGCCTGAGGAATAAGCTTGGTTGCTACCATTTGCTTTTGTCAATACAATTTTTTCTCAGGATGACAGGAAAAAGACACTCAACCAAACAGCTTTTCCCATGTCTGTGACCAGCTATGATTGTATGAGGCAGGGCAGTTGGTGGTCAGGCTTTTTGACAAGGAAACAGATCTCATGCCTGTGTGCAGATGTGTGAGGAGACCTTTCTGAGCTCCATTAACCTTTCTTATTGTCTGTAATCGTGCCAAGTCTTTTTAGGAGGGGTGGCTGTTTGCATAGTAAGTATACATACAGCTTCATAACTAGTCAAAGATAGCCTGATGGACACTGCAGTTAAGAACAACATACAATGAAAAGCTAGGTATGTGACACACAAACCTTTCATCTCAGCTCTCAGGAGGCTGAGGCAGGTGGATCTCACAATTTGAAACCAGCTCAGTCTATATAGTGATTTCTAGGGCAGCCAGAGCTCCATCAAAAGACGCTGTTTATTTATTTATTTATTTATTTATTTTAAGCAGTATATAGCTAGGAATGACACACACATGGAACCTCAGCACTTGCAGGGCAGAGGCAAGAGGACTGCTGTAAGTTCAAGGCCAGCCTGGTCTGCACAGTGAATTGGAGGCCAGCTGAGGAATTTAGCAAGAACCTGTCTTTGAGGGAAAATGATAATGAAAAGAAACACGTAGCTTCTGCTCTCATCACGAAATGAAGCATGATGAGGAAGTGTAAATGAAGGAAACAGGCCTGCTCTGTAGTGTGCACTCTGTGTCATTAGGGTTCATTTGCAGGTCGGCTGGGCTCCCAATTTACTGTGTACATAGGGACTCCTATGTTTTGAGGATCCTGGGAAAATAAGTAAAAATCCAGTTAGCAAGATGTGCATGTATAATGAAGAGATATAAAACCATCCTGACACCACAACTTAAACAACAAGAAGTGGTTTCAAGAAGTAAGGGTCTTCCTGCGATTTGTAGAATGGCATTGATCAGCTGAGAGGGACTGGCTAGACACTGGACAGGGTTGGCTGGGCCTGCTCTCTAGATCCACAGTTTCCATTCTCTCGGCAGCCATTGAAACAGTAGGCCTTGTATACTTCTCCAGCATGAGAACCTGCAGCATAGGTTTCAAAAACAAAAGAAAGGAGAGAGAATAAAATAAATTTCCTGAAAACAGTCAACAAGGGTATAGAACAGAGAAGACATTTAAGGATATTAATATGTATCTCTTTGAAAAAGAAAGCAGGGGTGTAGCAAAGCACTTACATAGTAAGTGTGAGGCTCAGGACTCCATTCCTAGAATTGCAAAATCGAAATTGCCATAGAACGGAGATAGCCAGAGGGCTGGGCAAGGAGTGTGAGCCTGCCCAGGATGACTGTCTTGATGGCAGATATGGTAATAGATGGTGTTCATGAAATTCACTTAATAGATCATAGTTGAAAATTGTTTTCTTTCACCTATACTATTTAGAATATTACCTATGATAACTTAAAAAGAGGGTGGTTTGGGGGCACAGTTTTGAGAGTTTTAGTCAATGGTAAATTAGCCCCTATTTTTAGGCATGCAGAAAGGCTGTTCATCTTGCAGTGGGGAACTGAAGAATAAAGGAGACCAGGGACCATGGTTCTATTCAGAGTCGTGCTTCTCATGACCAGAGGATGGGTTATGGGTCCCATATTCTTATAGCTGCCTCCTCTCAATAGCATCACCCTGAACACAGAGCTGCATAGAAAGACCCTTCATACATGTGCCCCCAGGTTGTCAGGGACAACACTATCTAGATTGTACCAAAACTAATTTGCTATGGGAGGTGGTTATCTGACTCTTACCTGGAGACCTGTCTTAGGGTTTTCATTGCTGTGAAGAAGGAGAACATTCCATTGGGGATGGCTTGCAGTTTAAGAGGCTTAGTCCATTATTTAGTCCATTAGACATGGTGCTGGAGAAGGAGCTGAAAGTTCTACATCTTGATCTGCAGGCAACAGGAATGAAGTGTCTACCACACTAGGTGTAGCCTGAGCATAAGAGACCTCAACACCCACCCACCCACCCACACACAGTGATATATTTCCTCCAGCAAGGCCATAGTGCCCCACACACCTCCTAATAGTGCTACTCCTATCGGCATGTAAACACAAGTCTATGTACCTATTCAGACCACCACAGGACTGACCCCTTTGTCAAATTTAATTACCACAACATGGCTGGCATGCACTTTCTCTGAAATGTTCTTCAAGAAAGAGGATTCTCAAATTTAGTGGGTCAAGTTTGGAAATGTTTCATATTGTACACTGGTGTCCTTTACTAAGGGGTTCATATGTAGAGTGTCACCTTAGGAAAGAGTGCGAGTAAAGAAATCTGTATGCCTTAGACATTGCTCAGTAGGTATGGCCTTCAGACCTTTGTACACAGAATACTTTTGATGTCCTGTGAAACCCATGTTGGGACAGGCAATGCAAAATAGTGAAATCTATATACTATTTTGCCAGCATTATTCAGATACATTTCTCCAAAGAAAGGAAATAATCTCTAAAATTTTAGACCTGCTATAACTCACATGGTCAGGACTCAAGGAGTTCTACATAAGCTTACTCCAGACTTTTAGGAGAGACCAGATACACAACTCTGAAAATGAGAGTGGAAATTTAATATTGTGTAGAGAGTTTGCTTACATTTTACAACTAATTTTACAGGAATATTTTCAAAATGGTTTTTTAAATTGAAGGAACTACATGGTCACTGACACATATACACACACATATATATTTTAAATATATATTATATGGTATATATATTTATGTAAGTATATATAAATATATTTAGTATATATACACATACTAAAAACATGAGAAATGAAATACTAAGTAGCTCATTATGTTCTTATACTATTGATTGGGTTAAGAAAAGAAGAAGTCCAAAGTAAGAGTGAAAAGCTGCCATTCTGATCTCTGGAAGCTGTACATAAACAGGATCGCTTGCCTTGTAAAAGAAGTCACTGGCATTTCAGATTCTCCAGGCTGTTTTGATGACTTAAGTAACCCCAGTTCTTCTCCCTAAGGACAGCAACCTGTCAAGAGTGGGCTGCTTGATGAGGCCACTGTAGACTGCAAGCTGGAGTCCTGGGACAAAGTATCATGGCATTTGTGCTTGGCTTGTATGTTTCTAAATGTTTCCTGTGAATTTGTGGTGAATATTTATAGCTCTTAGATATGTTGTTGTCTTTAAAAATGGAATTAAAATAACTGTTTAAGGACTGTGGAGTGTTTGTTTTTAAAAAGCCCTGTACTGTGCTAGAGTATGTTTATATACATGTTGGTTTAAGACTTCTTGGCATCAGGAGTTAATTTAGTAGTCTAGAGATATCCTTAATGTACATTTTCTTCATATATAAATGATTACTATTGTGTACCTTAAATACTCAAAGTGTACAATATTTTTAAAATAGGATTCAACTTGCTACCTTTTATTGGCACAAATATTATAATGTATGGCTTCAATTCAAGAAGTAAAAATCTGTGGGATGTAAGTCCTGAGCACTTTGGTGTCCTTGCTACTCTTCCCAGAGTGGCTTATATGGCATTTGATATCGAATGGCCTTCTTGATAGGTAGACCATTCACAGAGGGGAGACAGGGGTCTGCAATAGAAACATGCCACTAGCAACTTGAGGTTCATTGAAACCTCTCCTAATTATGTTGGTGCCTAATTTATGTGATTTTGTTTACACCAGTGACCAAAACACTTGAAGTGGCTACTACTTAGGAAGCTGATTCTCTGTTATTCTGTAACAAATTACAAACTGTCAGGGACTAAACTATCTACAATGGCATTACTATTACTTACTCTTGTATATACCAAATGTGATTGACTTTTCCTTTGCTGCCCCTTCAATTAACTATTATTTGTTTACCCTTTCTAAAATTGGAATTTCCACATTATTACTATAACCCAAACAAATTTGGGAAGGATACTGAGATTCCTACTGCTCAGGCTCCAGGCAGGGCTTTTAGTGTAAGAATTCCTTTTCTAACCTGAGCATCTGGTATTTTCAAATTAAGGCACCTTCTAAATTTGACTCATACATTATGGAAATCTGATGGTACAAGGGGTGGATAGGCTTGCTTTGATTTTATGAAATATTAATCATAGCTGTGATTAATGATTCAGCATTTCACATCTGGGTTATTCCTGTCATATTTGAAACTACACTATTAAGTACAGTATATAAGCTTAGTGTAGGTGGGGTCATTCTAATTCTCTAGTGTCCCTTAAAAATTAAGTGGAAATGTAACAATATACCAGCAGCTACCAGTGATAATCTGTGATGTTGACAGTTCCTGGCATAATTTATGCCCTCAAGGATTTTTCTATGCAAATCGGAAGACATCTCTTCAGGGAATTAAAGCTATAGAATTTACTTCCCAGAGAACTGCTGTTTTTAGCTAACCACAGGCAGATGCTGAAGAGCCATTCCTTACTGTAACAGAGAGAATGCCTGGGAGTGGAGCACCAGCACGGTGGTTCCACTTACCTGACCCTTGAAAGTTGAAAGCATTTTTGCCTACTGCTATAGGCCAAGCACTGGCAGCCATTTTCTTACTGAAAAGGATACATGCAGCTGGAGTATAGGTGAGCATAGAGGCAACCTGCATGCTGCTCTGGATTCATGGCCTAGAACCTACAGGGAGCAGCAGGTTGCTGGCTTTCCCCTAGTCTAGACATTTGTCATCAGTGAGCAGAACTCACTGTGCTTGACATTTGATGCACACTCATGCTCTCTTTCACATTTCTTTACTTAAATTATGTGTGAGTAATTATGGGTATAAACAACACCAGGAGGAAATGGTGGAGTGAAATAATATTCATAGAAAAATATAGACGTATAGGGAAAACTAGTGTGACAAGGTGAGTTGGGGTGAAGGCACTCGCTGAGTCCAATCCCTAGAATTGATGTGGAAATGGGAGTGGAAAGCAGGCTCTGTAGATGTATCCCCTGGCTTTCACACATACGCCCATATATAGACCATGCAAGACTAATGATACAATAGTGATAACAATAACAAATACAATTTAGGGAAAAAATACCTGGAAACTGCTAGAGAGTCATTGGAACTGGTTAATGTTCCAGCCTGAACTTTGACTTGAAACTCCTCTAAGAGGAAGGTTAGCCGGTGTTACAGGAGTTGCCTTGGTTACTGTAGGAAATTAAAGAGTTTCAAAGAGGGGAGGTGTGTTCTGACCGTGTTGGTGTTCTCATAAGTCACCTATCCCTGTCTGTGTTTGACAGCCATGTCTCTGGCCACTGCAGTCTCAAGTCCAAGGGCTAGCTGACTCATTCTCTTCCTGGAGCACCAGCTCGGGCAGCAGCACTTGCACCCTGACATGGCTGTGTCTGTCCATTTGCTAGCGGGATGAAGGCTTGACTTGTTGAGAGTGTCAAGAACTGCTTTTTAGAAACCACTGTGCTGAAAACATTGTGACTGCTGAGAAGCCCAGTGCAGAGCATTTGCTTAGCAAAAGTGAAAAATCAGAGTTCAGTCCCTAGCACTGTTTGCACAGCAGCTAAAAGTACTGTAACCGCAGTTAACCAGGCTTTTAAAATCTTACATCGTCAGATTAAATGTTAGGTAGGTCGTTAATAAGCTAGAGATGCCTTAAGGTCACTGGGCATATTGTTGTGTAAATTAGCAATGTTTTTCTCAAGGAACATTTGTATCTTATTTGAGAAACTGTAAGGAAAAGACATAGTTTATGGGGGTGTTGTTATTTTAACCATGCTCACAGGTTTGAAATTTACAAGTTGCTATAGACATCTTTAAGTCAGTTAAAGTATTATAAGTTCTCATTGAAAGTACTTCTTGCTTCAGATGAGAACATTATATTAAACACATTTTCTTACTCTGAAGCTAGATGGAGGAGGCAGCACATAGAATACGGGGCATTCAGGAGAATGTTAGGGTATATTATCAAGAATACTGTACCGTCCCTCATTTTAGCTGTGTATGTTGTTTGCTTTAGGAAATATATGGAAAGATCCTCCACCTAGAAATGCACAGACGTCCACTTTCAGAAAAAACTGAGATCAGGTAAGTTCTTGTCTTTCATTGCTACTATGATGCCCAAGATTTGGACAGTTTTTCAGCATTCGTCACTAAAGTTAAGTTTCTGAATGAGTGTTTTTTATTTAATAGGTAACACACTGATCTTATTTTTATGTTACCTCATTCCAAACTTGAGGATTAAGTGATATTTAATCTCTTTTGGATTGTGCTGTTCTTGGTGTTGTGTGCATAGCTGCACACCTATTCAGTATTTGCATATTTGAGTGGCTTGTATTTCTGTCTGGCCAATCAATCGGATCCATTAACCTGTGCATCAGTTTTCTACATCCCTACTCATGTATTCTTGTATAAGACATCTTTTACAGCTTGTTCAACTTGTGGCTATGGCTTTGGGTTTTTTATGGGGACTTTATTACTACTTGAATTAGTTGACAGGGAAGCACTGTACCCTATATATCTTCTTAGTAAATTAAGCCGGCACAGTTGTAAGCTTTAAGGAATCTGGTAGCTTTTAAATGAGTTTCAGAGTGACACATTTAACTCTTCAAACAAAACGCTTGCTCATAGTGTGTTTCTAAAGTAGATTGTTTCTCCAAACTGGTGTATGTAGGAGTACTCCTGAATAACATGAAAACTTGTCTCCACATCGTGAATTGCTACAGTATGTAGGATCTTTTGTGATATAACTCTAATTGCATGCTTAATTAAAAATATATGTGATATTTTAACAGAGACCTGATTGGCAGCAGATGGCTGATTAAGGAGGAACTAGAAGAAATGTTAGTGGAAAAACTGTCAGATCAAGATGTGAGTAATTAATCTTTTTAATTTAAGGGGACCTGTGTCATGAGAAGGCAGACAATTGCTGTATTAAGATCCTAATAGTGATGCTCCTCAGAGCCAGGTGTTCCCCAGACACTTACCCTTGTTCTCACACAGCCCTTGTTGATTTCTGCAGTCAGGAAAGTGACACATCCAGTCTCCAGACCCTCCTTTTCCTCTTCTAAGTGCCCTCATGTCTTCTGCCAGTTGTTTTAGGGAGTAGAGCAGATGTTGCTGTTTGTTCTCTTCAGTAAGGCCAACAGTTAATTTTATAAGCTAATGATGAATGCAGGGAGCCATCAAGTAGAAAAGTGTATAGCACATGGTTACCCTGGTGCAGTGAGCTATGAGGGCAATGTTTTTTTTTGTTTTTGTTACTTACCTTGGGAGCTGTACATTGGCTGTGTCACAGACACTTAGAATGCTGGCTCTAAGCTGCATTTTCCTAAACTTCACCCCAGACCTTACAGAATCTTTGGACAATCATGCAGGAATCCAAGGTGAGAAAATTCCCTCTGTGAATCTGTGCCATGTGAAGTTCAGGACCCCCTATCAGGTCTTAATTGTATTTACTGTATTGAGAGTTCTAATAGAGCCCAGCATCATCAAGGAGGTTGGATGTATTACATATTTGGGTATATAATAGAGAAGATTTATACTCACAGATCCTGCTGTGCCAATAGCTAATAGTGCTGGTGCCTTGCCACCACAGGTTTTAAGTTGTGTCCCTTGCTAGTTCCCGTGTAACACCAGAGCACTTAGCGGCTTGGAAAGTTGCAGTTTGCTTAGACAGGGTGTCAGCAATTTGGTTGGTAGCAGATCTGGAGGTGATTGCTAGGATCATAACTGTATGTGAATTGAATTGGAAAGATCTCTGTTTCTTCAGTGAATGCATCGTTTTCTTTTCCTCCTGTTTTTTACCTACCGATTTGATTTTTGTAAAATTTGGGGATTTTTGTCTGTCTTTCCATTTGGGGAATACTCTTAGGATTTTAATACCAGCCTATAACTATCAAAATAAAACACTGTAGGTGGTAATCAGAGTGGCTGGGATTAACAAAAGTCCTGGAAGTTGTGTCTGTGATAATAAAGCAGAGGGTAGTGGGAGCAGTGTGTGGCTTTCTAAACCATAGCCTACTTCATGAACAAAGCTGTGCCATGCACAGTGAAGTAATTGTGGGGATAACTGAGTCCAGGACACAGCTGTGTAACAGGAAGGACGGAAAGAAGGCCTAGCAGCATAGACCATGGCTGTGTGAGTTCTCCACACTGACTTAGAACATGCATTCTTTCCTTCCTTCCTTTCTTCCTTGTCCCCCAGGAAGCTGTATTTGAACAGTTGTTTAATAATAATCAGACTAAAGAGATTCTTAAATATTTCACATTATCATTGAAGAATATTCACTGGAAAGGCAAGTGTGGTAAAGTTGCGTATGACTTTTAGGGTTGGCAAGGTACAAATAGTCATCAAAAACTGGGCTCCATGATCCATATTAACTAAGGCTCTTAAGTATAGTTGTTTCCTTCTCCACAGACACTCTAGAGTGATTATTCTGGCTTCTAATTTTAAGGGGTTAATACCAAGTTGTTTACTTTCTAATCACATGTTCAAGAACTATTAAAAAAAATGCACAGAGTAGCGAGGATAATTTATTTCAAGAGGTTGCCCTTTAAGTCAAGGATCTCTTGAATTTTTAAATAGCTTGATTGTTCAGTTTTAAAGGAAATCATAAACATTAAAGGAACACAGCTTGAACAGCCAAAAATATATTTTCCAAATGTATTATGAAATATAACTTAAGGGGAACATTTTCTTGAAATCAGACTCTTGCTATTTATAACTGACTGGAAATTATTTCTAATGTTCCTTTTGATGCAGTTCTACTGACAGAATAGAAGTTGTGCTTCTGAAGATCATCTAAATATTTTTTAAAACAAATTTAAATATCAATTTTATAATCATAATGCAGAGAAATTGATTTTTTGAATGATAAATCCCTTTGTTTTTTGAGAGGAAAGCTTAAGCACTACAGATCCAGGCAGAAAGTGATGCATCTGCATGCTGTTTTAAAAGCAGCATGAAGATGCAGAAGTGTCATCCT
Source organism: Sigmodon hispidus (assembly GCA_004025045.1). Classification (NCBI taxonomy): domain Eukaryota; kingdom Metazoa; phylum Chordata; class Mammalia; order Rodentia; family Cricetidae; genus Sigmodon; species Sigmodon hispidus. Next base: position 221,716 of record PVIH01001381.1, read on the forward strand.
GTCAAAATTCATCAAGAAAGCAACATTGGAAAGATCAAGTATATAAAAATAGCAAAACTTTAGCAAATGCAATTACACTTGCTTCTTCTAATGAATTCTATTGTCTGTAGTATGTACAGTTCATCCGCCTGCTGGAAAAGTTATTGACATTGCCGTATGGTCCTGCCGAAGAAGAATTTGTGCAGAGGTTCCGCAAAAGTGTAACTATTCAATCAAAAAAGCAAGTGATTGAACCGGTGCAGTATGACGAGCGAGGCATGGCCTTCAGCACCAGCGAAGGTAGTTTCACTGCACGGGAGTCCCGTCCAGACGCTACAGCTGTTTGTTTTCTTGGGTTATTGCTGCATTGGGTTTCCTAATTTTAAGATTCTATTGGAGTTTTGTTGTTGTTGTTTGTTGTTTCTTTTTCTCATAGAAACAAACGAAAAAACTTGAACCTATGCTGTTGCAGGAGAAAGTGCAGTTTCACACACAGTGTTTCATGTTTTCAACTAGTAGAATCAACAGTATTTGTGATCAGAGTTCTCAAAAACTACAAATGCTTGGTGAATCGGCATTTCAGATGTAAACATCTAACATAAAAACTTGAGACCTCAACTTGAATTTACCTGGATTATGAATGAGGATGTTAGACATGATCTCTCTTTCAAAATTGACTTGTTAAATATATGTAAAGTTCCTAAGAATTTAACCTCAATTCTTTGTCAGATCACCTTTGAAATGCCACCTTTCCTCAGGAACCTACCATTTCTTAGTTGGGTGCCATTCTAGTGTTCACATATTTTTAAAAATTTGTGTTGACTTGTTTTTATTCATTATAAAAATCAATGTGAGTTAGTTGCTGGTTTTTTTTTTTTTCTAGCAAGACAAATGAATGTGAATTTCTTGGTTCTTGAAACAAATTTGAAATCATGTGTGTTTCTAAAGTGGAACTGAAGAACATAATTACCTCTCAGTCGGCTTTCTTACCTCGGTTGTAGTGTGCATCAGCCTTTACCATCGACTGCTTTTGTAGTGGTTCTAGAACCTTCCTCTCTGCAGGCTTCTGCAGCAGGGAGCAGTGATCTCCTGGGCACTCTGGTCTTGAACTCACTTGCTGCTTTTCTGTCCTGCAGGCAGGAGGAAGACTGCCACAGCACAGGCGGTGGTTTACGAGCACGGAACTGGGAAGATCCATGTGAACGGAGTTGATTATCTGCTTTACTTTCCCGTCACACAGGACAGGTGTGGTTTTGATTCCTGCTTTTAAGGAAAAACTGCTTTATAATTCATCATCATAATTAAGAAGACCGCAGGTTTCTGGTTGTTTATCTGAAGAATTATTTCTTTTCGCCAGTAAACTAGCTAAGTGGAAACTACTCCTGTTTATCTAGGTAGTTTTTCAGATCTTTAGAAAAACATACCTAGAAGCCCCCATTAATTGACTCATTTTGTCAGATCCTATTGGAATTTGAATACAGTGAGGCATATTTCACGTTCTGAAATTCAAACGTAAGGAAAGCACATATCACCTTCTGACGGGAAGACAGGCATTCACAGGAAACAGCAACCCCAGAAACCAACCCTCACTTTTTAATTGGCGAGGCTGAGAAGTGGAGGAAGTGTGAGCACAGATCCTCCTGATTGTGAGCATTAGAAAGGCATGTCTTGGCTCTTTCAACTTTCTCCTGCTTGGGGAAGTTAACTGTGTGTACATAAACGAAGGAAAAAAACCTGGGGTGTGTAAATTCAAACACAAGTTTAGCTCCGTTCTCAGTGCTGTGAGAGTTATCAGTGGAGAGGCAGACATTTATCATTAACAGGCATTAGGCATCTCATACCCCTTAGCTCTCCACCCCCTGGAGCTCCCAAGTGAATGACATGTAGAGCTCTCCTTGATGGTGGTCATTGTTCCAGTAGTTGCCCTTAGGTCTGTGCATAGCAGAAGCTGCGTGTTCACTTCCTCGGTTCTACTCCTTCTGTCTCCTGAATGTGTACTGGTGTTTAAGGGCAAAGGGACTGAAGCTCCTCTCACATGTGTAGGGACAGAATGTGTCCTCAGGAAGTGTGCTCTGTGTCCCTGTGTCAGGAAGGATGTTGTTCTTACTCTGTGTGATACAGATTGAACTCATTGTGTCATCATCTGCTGGAGGAGATGGGGGAAGCTTAGGAACAGCCAGAGAGGCCCACACCACAGGACACAGCAAGGAGGCACTCGGTGTTCAGACATAATTTCTGATGATCTGACAGCAAGTCTCAACCATATCTTGATCTGGCTTTCAGTTACATCTTAAATCTTAACTACCTACCCCTTTTTGAGACAGAGTCTCACTGCATAGCTCTAGCCGGCCTGCAACTTGCTGTTAGACCCAGACAAGCCTCAAACTCACCGTGATCCACCTGCCTCTGCCTCTCAAGCATTGTGATTAAAGCAGCTTCAATTTGTAGTTTTGAACTCAATCAGCAGCATCTTCTGTGGTCCATCTTGCCCAAGGCATGGAAAAAATGTCAGTACCTTCTAAGATGACTCTAATAAGGAAAAGTTCAGGAGATACATAGCCCAGGAATAGAGCATTTGCCCAGTGTACACAAGGCCTTGGGTAAACAAAATAAACTGAGCAGAAGTAAAAGCAAGATAACAAAATCTACTTTTGCAGAGCTGACAGTGAGCATCATACTGACATCGTGTGTTCAGGGGTTGCTTGTTCACCCAAATGGGAGGAGGCACAGGACCATGCCTGTGTGTGGCCTGCTCATTGGTGCCTACCTGTTCCCCAGGAGCAAGCTTGACTATATATGCATCTTAGAAAACTATAGTAGGAATGTTTGATTTTGAGTAGAAGGTGGCATGCTCACCATGGTTTTGGTAACTTTAAAAACAGCATTACAGAGATGAGTGTCTTAAATATGCAGAAACATTAAAACACTCCTCATTTAGGAAAGGCAGATAATATTTGAGTGATGCTTAAAAAGGCCTTGTAATTTATACCGTCACTGAATCCAAAGTCAGTGGAGTTCCCTAGCTTGTAAGACTTCCTTACAAGGTGATTTCCACAACTTACAAAGTTCTCCTGAGATAGTCAGTAAACATTAAGGTCAGTGAACTGCTCCACTCTGTCCATACCAAAAACAACAACAAAAACAAAACCTATGAACTTTGCATAAAAGCAAAGCATTCTAAACCTCAGGAGGATCTGTGTTTCTATGTCTTGGTATCAAGTTGAGAAATGTGAATAGTGTGACTGTGACAGGCATCATTTAGTTTTATAACTATTCACAGAGTTAGTAGTTTATGAAGTCACATGTCTTAATAGAAGGCTTAACCCATGTATTTATGATGTGCCTTAGAGAACAGTTGATGTTTCCATTCCACTTCCTGGACCGGCTGGAAAAGCATGATGTAATCTGCACAGTCTCCGGGGGTGGGAGATCGGCACAGGCAGGAGCCATACGCTTGGCAATGGCCAAAGCTTTATGCAGCTTCATCACTGAGGATGAGGTTGAGTGGATGAGACAAGGTAGGAGTGTGTGTGGCCGGGGGATGTACACATGGGATTGTACATGTGCACATACACAGGTCCTGATGCCATAAGTGGCATTTATGGCTTAGGATACTTGATTTTCTGTTGGAATGTTGCTTACGTTTAAATAATTTGCCATCTTATCAGGTTTACCAACTTGAGAAAATGAGTAGATAGTGAAGGAGGGTTGCATAGGTTTGACTTGACCAGTGTGCTCCTTAGGGCTGTGTGCTTATGGCTTTGAGTTTAATGTAGGACATCTGTATCCCACTCAAAATAGTTATTTTATTCCATGAATCCCTACTGAATAGCACTGTGAATAGCAGTTTGCTCGTGTTTTAAAAGTGAAAAGGAGCTGGTTCAGTTGAGCATGCCATAAATCCCAGGTCCACAGAGTGAGTTCCAGGTCAACTAGGGCTACAGAGTGAGACCTTGTCTCAGCAACAAAAGGATGAGTACAAACAGTGGTCTGTGTACACGCTTATATAAGCACTTGTGGGCTCCTGGAGTCTGATGTGACCAACTTTCCCTGTGGGCCTATGCTGACAGTAACTCAGGAGTTGCCTCATAGCCTGATTGCTCCTGATGACAAGACAAACAGTAGCTTCCATCTAAAAGTGACTTTATTCTTTTAGAACAAATAGCTTAGATCCAAAGAATAACTCAGAATTTATTTAACTTCTGAAATAAAACACCAAGGAATATCATTTTCATAAAAATTCTAGCAAGATTCTTTTTTCAAATATGTTCAGCTGTTTGTTTCTATATGCGCCTTTGCCTGTGTGGTTAACAGAGTGTCCATGCTTCCTGGGACCTCACTGACCAGGCATGGTTGCATACACCCATAATCCTAGCACCTGGGAGACAAATGTGAGACTCAGAAGATCAGGGTTGTTCTTAGACATATGAAGAATACATTCCGGCACAGTAAATAGTGACTGGCTACGGAAGAACAGCTTCAGCTTAAGTTGAACAGTATTGTTGAACTAAAGAAAGAGTCATAATTCTCCCAGAATGCCGAAAAAGAGACTCATAGAACATTGCTGGTGTTCATATCTGAAACTGGAGAGGTATCCCAAAGAAACAATCTACCATCTTGATGGGTGTTGTTGGGTTGGTTGCATGTCTCCAGGTTTTTCTAATAGCAGTTACTGTAAATGTCATGCAGTTCACTCCCTTGTCTGCTAGACAGACTGTGTTGCCCACACTCACGAAGGCTTCTGTTTATACTGCAGCTGGACTACTTACTCCTGATCCCCGGATTAGAGAACGGAAGAAGCCAGGCCAGGAGGGTGCCCGGAGAAAGTTCACCTGGAAGAAGCGCTAAGGAAGGCTTTCACAGGAGACTGCAAGACACCTGTGTCTGTGTGTTGACCAAGGGCGGGCAGCATATTTAGACATTATTTTGAGTTTGAGTTATGATGTGACATCTTTTTAAGTGCTATTTTGTTGTGATTGCCATTGAAAATACTAAAAACAATAAAATAGTGTTAGTTTTGTTCTTTTTTTAAATTTTTTCAAAATGCAGGAGCTTAATTTACAAAATCTTGACATATTGGACTTAAAAGTTCCAGTCACCCCATTGTGCAGATGGGATTCTGGTTGAAGAGTGAAGGACCCTACCAGAAACAGACTGATGCTTGCCAATGGTAGGCCCAGAGTAGGACTTGGTACCCCAGGCTTGTTGTCCTACACAATTGGTCGATCTCACAGTCTGCTCTTGGAATTGAGAGCTAAAAGCTCTGAGATTGGAGGGCAGGGGTTGTAGCAGGAACTCTGCAGAGCTTGCAAGCTCTCAGCCTCCAGGGTTAGGTGGGGCTGCAGCCGGTGGGGGGCCGTTTAGCCTCAATCAATTGGCAGTGTGGTGAGGCTGAGCCTATTTTGCATTGGTTTGGAGTTTGAGTTTTATAAATTCTTAGTCAGATATTTAAGGTATACAATAGGGTATTTTGATGTACATAATGAAATGTTTACTGCAATTAAGAGAAATAACACATCTATCACCTCAGATGCCTCTTGCTTTGTGTGTGGAATGAAAAGCAGAATCTTAAGGTGCATGTTCTGCATTAGCTGTGTAGACTACTCTTTCTGTGGTGCAGACTTATCACCCTTGACCATGTCCTCTTCATTTTCCTACCCTGACAACCCCCACATAGGGTAACCACTGCTGTGCTGTTTCTCCAGGTTCAGCTCTCACACACAGCTAAGTGTATCTTTCTGTGCACACTTCTTTCACTTAGTGTAACGTCCTCAAGGTTCATCCATCATCAGATGGACAGGGTATACTTTTAAAGTCTGAATTATTTTACAGTACATGTTACATAGACTCACACACTCTCACACACCCGACTTTGCATGTTCCCACTGCTATGCCTTTCCTGCCAGGATGTCCTGTAGCCTCAAATACAAACCCAAACCAACCCTTTCTCCCTTGAGTGCTCCTTGTATGTGGTCACAGCAATGAAACAAGCAACACTTAGCACACAGTGTTTCTTTACTGGTCCACTTTGAATCCATTTCCAGTCAGCAAGATGGAGGGTGAAGAGCAAGTTATCCTCAAGCTTCTCCCCAGGAGCCTCACTAAATATGCTTGAAAAGGGATTTGGTTAAGGAAACAGCAACAGGGGGCTCTGGGTGAAGGTACCTGGACCAAGAGGGCTGCTATGAAAATGGCCTGGGCCAGGGAGGCAGTCTCTTCAAAATCTGCTGGTCACAGCTGGTACTGAGCTTCAAATCTCAGCAAGATGAATCCTCCCTACTTTTAACCCTCAGCATAGTATCTCTTTCTTACCTCTGCCTTTTACTTCTGATGTCACCTCGTTCTTTCCCCTGCTTTCTCTCACCCTCCCTGTCCAGGGTATCTATATAGTCTCCTCTCAGGTTCTAACTTCCAGGATGCATCTCCACTCAGATTGGGCTAGAAGCAAATCAACACTTGTGGATAACTGTAACACTGCAAATTAATATACAAAATATAACTATGTCTGAATATTCACTCATTGAAGACAAGATTTATAATTGAATAAGTATTGTAAATATGAGAAACAGTAATTGTGACACATAGTAGCCAATGAATAAGTTCATACTCAAGTGAAATAATGAATAATTCCACTAAATATATTTTTACTGGGATCTTTAGATTTCACACCAATTCTCTTTTTAGTAAGTTATTTAACTTATTTTATGTATATCACTGTGAAGGTATCCAATCCCATGGAACTGGAGTTACAGACAATTGTAAGCTGCCAAGTGGGTGCTGGGAACTGAACCAGGGTCCTCCCGAAGAACAGCCAGAGCTCTTAACCACTGAGCCATCTCTCCAGCCCCTAATTCTATTTTTTAAGCCTGAGATTTTCTAGAGCTCTGAAACAAAAATTTGATGACAAATTTCTAATGTTTTGAAGTATTTCATGCTTTTTCTAAAAGTCAGTCATAAATGCTTAAATTTCATATACAAGTCAGATGTAAAATGTTGACAAATTATAAAATTAGTAAAGTTTCTGATTAAAAACTGTAAATTAAGTCACATGTTGATCTGTAGCAGAGCCATGACTATATCTCCTGTTTGAACGTTGCCAGTTTGCAGTAAGCGTAAGAAATGATCACTCTGCAGTACTTAGCTGTATTGATGAAACATTTCTAATCATCTCCCCAAGACAAGAAAATTTTTTGTCAGTTGATGGAAGTAATTCCTTATAAAATTCCTCTCAATCTTCTCCTTGCTCTAAGCCCACACAGCAATGGCTTAGTATCTGTGTAAGTGGACAGTTGGAGTCCATCCGCTCTGGATTTGAGAAAGATCTTGACTGAGAACCAATAGACAATATTGAATGAGGTCATCAAAATATCTGTCTTGTTTGACTTTCTTCAACTCTGAGCTTCTCAAAGGGGTGTTATTATTTCTTTTAACTTCAACAATGTAACATGAACACATGTTCAGGACTTTTCAATATTTCAGCAGCTAAAGACAAGATTCTTGGGTCTGTACCTGCTGGCTTCATTTTTTTTACTACTTCCATGATGCTAGGGACCAAGAGGGAAAATCAGGCCCAGGAAACAGGCAGATGCTACCCAAGAGGCCCCTTGGGAGTGAGTCCCTCTTCCTTCAACATCTCTTTAAACTTAATTGTCCACAGCAGTCCTTACGGTAGATACTGAGAAAATCACCACTCAGCAAAGTCTAGTAACTTGTCCTAAGCTGTGCTGTGCAGTACCCAAGCTAGGCTGAGATGAGTCCTGCCTGGCTCCAGCGCTGGTACCATGGAATGATGCCAGGCAGGCTATGCCCTAACCTTGGTGGCTTATTTGTGACATGGAGAGAAAGCATCTCCAAGTATTGCTAGGATTCAGTATGTACACGTGCACTACCTGGCAACCAGAGTCAGGGCTGGTTAGTGAGCTGGCACTGAGTGCTTGGGATGGGATCCTCCGGAGGAGTCCTGGAGACTGAGATCTTACTCTCAATGGTTTCCAGGAGTGACACCTGGGCCCTTGGAAGAATACATGCTGACCATTGCCAACCCTTCTTGGTATCCACAAGGTCAGCGTGCTATCCAGGCAGGGCTCAGTCTTAACACTGTTGCTTTTCTCTAAGTCACCTGTCTTCCATGAAAACTGCAGAATATCAAGTATGGGCCTTTTTTCATTTCTCCAGCTCTTAGTTACCCTCCTAAAAATGATTGAAACTTCCAGGGAGCTGGCCTCACAGTGTGAGGCCTCTCTGTGAGAAAAATGAAAGCTACTTCTGGAACCCTCTCCAGTGGTGCCTAGCCTTACCATCTTACTTACTGAATGAAGTTGGCTCCTCACAGTGAGCCCCATTATTCAGGTGAGTTTCTCCTTTGGCTTCTCCCAATATCACCTGTTTGAAGAGAGTTGCAGCAGGTTGTTTTTCATGATGTTATTCAGAAAATGAAGTCCAGGAGAATTCTGAATTGCAGTCTGTGGCTGCACCAGAAAACTTAGGACTCTGGTACAGGTTTGAAGGGGATGGAGGGTGGGAGGAGGTTGAAATGTCTGAAGGGGCATTTACTGGGGAAGGCTCCTATTGGAAAGGCAGGAAAGTGTGTTTAGTGGCCAGCCTGCTTCTCCCACTCCCTTGCCTTCCCCTTTACAGATCTGCTGCCCTGACTCTCTAAACCACCTTCCACACTTCCATCCTGGAACCTTCAAAATTCTAAAAGATGCTGAGAATCACTCACCCCTCAGAAGCCAGCCTTCAGCTTCCATTAAAACTGGCTAAATTCTTGCTGCACTGCAGCAGTAGGTACACTAATTCCCAGGATACAGCCCTTCATTTCCCCAGAAGGTGGTAGATTTTACAGACAAAAGAACTCTGGCTGGGGATGCACTTGGGATAGCTTGTATAGAAGTCACCATTTTGAGTCTGTAGAATTTGATGTGAATCTTCTAGAAGACACAACTACTGAATGTTCTTGACCAACCTTCACTACTTTACTTCTGTCTCAGGCTTATTGCCCGCTCCCTACCATGCCCTTCCAGCAGCCCTCTGTAGGGCTGAGTGCAAACACGCCTTTTTTATTCTTGGGCTTTATGCTGTCTGCCTCTGCTCAGCAGCCATGACCTAACTCTGCATTTGCTGCAGCTTATATGAGGTGAGAGCGATGGGTCTGTCTAGAAGACCGGCAAACGTACCAGGTAGTCCTCTAGTCCCATTTGTTCTGTTCCAGAACCTGTACAAAGAAAGCAGAGAAGTGTTTGTTTGCTAGTGAAAGGGCCACACTGCTGATCTACAAATGTCTCCAGCCTTCTTCCTGCCCTGCCTTGCACTGTCTTGACTCTTCTCTAGGTGGAAGCACATCTCCTGACCTTTGTTCCGTCACAAGATGGTTATAAAATAGTCAAGTGAAGCTTCTCTCCTGTTATTGGCTAGAGAAACAAGTGCAGCAAAGACAATTAGAAGGCAATTAAGTCCTGACTTCGAGGTGTTGGCTGTAAGGGGAAATGGGATGTTGACTATTCGGCCCCACCCACCCCCATTCTCAAAAATCTCTCCTTCAGCTCTACCTGGGTCTCTCTTTTATGACGAGAGAACCATTTGGAAGCCCACACTAACAATATTTCCCTGGAAATAAATTCTGCTCCATGCTGACCTTGCTTTTGTTTGATGCTGGCGCTTTCTGGGGATCCTGCACTACCTAATTTCCCATCCCGACTTCATCAATCAATTAACTGACTGTCCTCTGAACTTCCCCTACCACTCTGGTGTCCAGCCCCACCTTGATTTTAGTCCAGGAAGACCAAGCCTGCAGACCGGAGGTTCACTAGGATAGTCTAAGAGTACTTCATCTCTCATCCAGCTCAGCAAGTTACTGAAGTCATTTAAGGCTCTGATTTTTCATGGTGACAGGGGTCACATTGGTGTGACCAGGATTCAGGTTTGCCTCACCTTGCTTGGTTTTAGGAAACAGGAAGGCTAATGGCATTTGGGAGCTCACACACGAGGCCATTGGGCCAAGTCGGATAACAGATGATGCTGGCTTGGACCAAAGTACTAACAGTGGTCGAAGGCAGAGAAGGGGACAGATTGGTTCAAATGAAGAATAAAAACAGATTGGGTTGATTTGAAAGCCAATTCCAAAATCAAGCGGAAGTGATTCTTCGTTTATCTAAGGGTTGTTGCCTACCTTGTAAGTTGACGGAGACTGCCAATAACCACTGACTTGGTAAGTTATATAATTCATATTGTGACCATTGCCAAATTGTAGCCTACTCCTGAGTGGAAAGAATACTAAGATAATTTATAACAATGGAGAAAGACAGGCCAATAAGAAAGAGTAGGGGGTTTTAATGGATGCTCTCCATCAGTGAACCTCAGAGTTAATGTTAGTTAACTTCCACCAATGTTACCTGGTGGCTTTCTTTTTTTATTTTATTATTATTATTATTATGAACAAAGAAGTCACACTTTCTATCCTTGTATATCCTTTTTCAAGGTCCCTTCCCGCTCCCACCACATCAGGTCATTCTCTCTTCTCCACCTGGTGGCTTTCTAAGGCAAATTGTGGTCCTTCCTCTCTAAGTTCCTGAGGACCACTACTCTCATGTAGTAAGTGTTCTGGAGAGCAGGTGTGAGGAGCACCTATTGCCACAGCACTGGGGAGGCAGGAGAAGCAGACTGGAATCTCAAGAACAAACCAGGCACCATATGACCTGTCTTGAACAAACAAAAACAATCCTCAGGATAGGACTGCCTGGTTAAATGTCTCAGGCAGAGGGGATCAAAGCATCATTTGATCCGGTGGTTACCAGCCAAATCTATTCCCAGGCGAACAATGTAAGTGCATGGACCAGTGCAAGGCATAGGGTGGAGATGAATGGAAAACACTGTCAGCACAGAAAGCCTAAATGATGGTGAAAATGTTGAGTTTGGAGATGGCATCCCATTGGTACATCCCCATACTCCCTTTAAGTAGTCAAGAGGTTCCTGTTCAACCAGTGGCTACTTAACCTCATTTCCATGAAGATACTCAGTTATCTCCTCCTGTTGACCAGCTCTCCTCCTTGAACCGAGTTGAGATAGTCATTTATTTGAAGCCAGTATATATGTTGGGTGGGGGGAGAAAGTGTCTTAGTAGTTACGAGCACTGACTGGTCTCCCAGACGACCTGGGTTCTATTCTAAGCACCCATATAAAGGCTACTATCTAACCCCAGTTCCAAGGAATCTGATGGCCTCTTCTGACCTCCTTGGGCACTGCACACATGTGGTACACAGACACACATGTATGCAAGATCCGTAGTCAGACGCGTTATCCATTGCGCCACTGGCCCGCAGACGTATGCAAGATCTTTAAATAAATATTTAAAAGTGAGTCAATTACTATTTTTAATCTTATATAAAGTCTCATTTAATAAAGTATGCATGTGGCTGTATTTAACTTCTAAGATACATGTGTGCAAGTATCTCTAGACTATGTGATTGTGAATTATTAAAAGCTTTTTCTTTTAGGACTGGAGAGATGGCTCAGCAGTTAAGAGCACTAGTTTCTCTTCCAGAGGTCCTGAGTTCAATTCCCAGCAACCCTATGGAGGTTCACAACCATCCATGGTGGGATCTGGTGCCTTCTTCTAGCCTATAGGCAGACATACAGGCAGACCATTGTATACATAATAAATAAATAAATCTTTAAAAAAATAAAAGCTTTTCTCCTTATATATAAGTTTATAAATCTTGTTAATAATATCTGTATAATTTGATTGGTGGAATGTATTTTGTGACAGGGTCTCATAAAGCTCCAGCCTGCCTGAGACTGACAATATAGCAAGAGATGATCCTGAATGTCTGATCCTCATTCTTCCTCCCTATATCCTGAGATTATAGGGGTACAGGGCCATTTCTGGTTTTATGCAGAACTGGGGATTGAACGGAAGGCTCTGTGCATGCCAGACAAGCACTGTACCAAGAGATATATCCTGAGACCTTGGTTTGAATTCTTTAAAAAGTCACTCTTAACATTTAAGCATATAGATTATGGTAGTTCCCCTCATCTGAGATTCTGCTTTTCATTGTGTCCATTATGCTCTAAAATGTTCAGTGGCAAATTCCAGAAATAAACAATTCATACATTTTAAAATATATTCCTTTCTGAATAGCCTGATGAAATCTCTGGTGGGAATGAACTATTCCTATGTTCCAGCATACTCACGATATGGACAATACCTGTCTGTTAGTGTCTTAGTAGCCATGCTGATTACCAGGTTAACTATACTGAGATCACAGGGCTGGCATCCAAGAACCTTTCTCTTATTCAAAAGTGACCCCCAAATGCAAGAGTAGTGATGCTAGAAATTCAGGTAGATAACACACAAGAAGACGGAGATGAAGAGAGACACAGAGATAGACACAGAGAGCACATTCATGAGTCTTTAACTAGAGAATATTGTAATTGTTCTACATATTATCAATTTTTGTTAGACGAAAGCATTTGTGGTTTGGTACTATCCATGTTCAGGTAGCCACTGGGGTCTCTAAGCTTATCTCTGTAGACGTGCGGGACAGCTACTAGGCACTGACTTTCTACCTGAAAAATAGTAGCATCCCAATTAGTACCCTGTTTAACCACAAGATGGAGTAGTGTACAACAGAATAAGCAACAGAACATCCTGGACTTGAGGAAGGGAATTCCAGCTCCTCCTCCATGTGTCCTCAGTGATTCCTTCGCCCTTTCTGTCTCCCGACAATACCAGGTATGTGGATTATCTTCCTACATCTGCCCACAGCAGACACATTTCTAAATTCTCATTTATTCCTTTATGCTCATACTTGAACATCTAATTATCTCACCATCAAATCAAGCCTTTTCAATGAAAGATGTAGAAAAGACCTTTCAGCCAAACTTCTAAGTCTTAGGAGTCACCCCTACTAGAGAGCATTTGCCACTAAGTATGGTATCTAATGCTTCCAGTATGGTGTTCCAAAGCATTCAATGACAAGCACTGGACATCAGTTGCCATTTTAAAATTGTGTTTGATCAATTATTGGAATCGTTTGTAAGCTGTCTAAATTCTAATGGCCAAAGGGGGGAAATAGAAGGCTTTGATTCAGATGGGGTGAAGTCTTAGCATTTGTCTTGAGACCCCCCCCCAGCTGCAGAGCATCATGAGATGATATAAGAGGAGGATGGGGGGGGGTCATACAAGGCCCGGGGATCTGGGGAGAAGCTCTATCTCACTGCAGAGCTCAGATTGACAAGAGCATCTCTTTCTACCCAGCTCTTTGCCCACTACTCAACCAGCATGGTGCCTAGGCCACCACCGTGGCTTTTCTTCCTTCCTTCCCCTTCTCTCTCTGTCCCTCCCTCTCTCCTTTATCCCTTTACAAATCAAGTGTATAGTTTCTATTTTGCCTCTACATTTTCATAATAAGCCTGGACCTCTAATATTGAAACTTCTCTTATTGTTAGGACGAGAACATTCAAAACTCTCCTGGCTATTTTGAAATGTCCAATACATTACTATTAACTGTGGTCACCACTCTGCATGAAAGAATTTCAGAGCTGAAGCCTGTCTAACTTAGTAGGACTAGTGATAGGGTGAGGGCTGGGTAAGGCTGGCCACTAAGGTTAGAACACTAACAATTTCTGAGATCAGGAGTCTCTTTTGTCCTCATGTAGAAAAACAATGTGTGATGCACCTTTCAGATGCTGGCTCACTTTACTTAACATCCTCCATGGACATTTAGTCAAGTGGTTCTCAACCTTGTGAGTCACAATCCCTTGGGGATCGAACAATTCTTGCACAGGGGCTACATATTAGATATCCTGCATGTTACATATTTACATTACAATTCATAATCGTAGCAAAATTACAGTTACAAAGTAGCAAAGAAAATAATTTTATGGTTGGGGTCATCACAACCTAGGGAACTACACTAAAGGGTCAAAGCACTAGAAAGGTTGAGAAGCACCTTTTAGGTCGTATTTAGGTCATATTTAGGTCATATTTCTTCTCTTGGAAGGATCCAGTCCCCACTGCAGACACCTATTCCTGGCAACACTAAAATCTGAATGTAGGCTGTATGTAGATTCTAGTGCAACCATTCCACTATAGAAAATTCTTACCGTAGACAGGGGAAGATTCAGTGATGTCATAGCCAGGATAATCAGTGACAGCAGACTCAGGCTGCTCTAGGTGCTCTACAACTGTAGTATTGGGATTCAAAGCAAAATTACTAAATGGAGAAAGAAAACAAAAATTGCCAGTGATCTTAGCATTATCCCCAGCCAACAGCTGGCAATTATCTAGGCTACTTCTAAAACATGCTGCCATGAAAAGGTTCTCAATAGTTGCCATCAGAGCAAATACAATTTAAAAACCGATCTTCCATTTACAGTCATCACCATCTTTCTGTGGTGCTATAAGCTTCATAATTATAATTTTAATGACCTCATAATATTCTATCCGTCGAGCATATGTTCCATAATTTACTTAACTAGTTTCCATACCATTAGCCACATGCGCTTTTTTTTTTAAAAAAAAAATAATACTGTAAATAATGAGCCACAAGCATATTCATATGGATGCATTTTCCACTTATCCTTAGGGTATGTTAACAAGATTCACCAGAACAGAATCCAAGAGAAGTGGAAGCTTTATTTAAAAAAGAAAGAAAAAATAATAATTTGCAAAACATGGGATGGCAGCTTCCTTACAATATGAAAGGGTATGCCAATGGCCAAAGGGAGAGGCTGGTTGCTAGAGAAAGTTTCCATCCAGGATCCTACTCCTGGCCACTTATACAAACCAAACTGGTCCTGAACTGCCCACCCCCCATTCTTCTCCTTTCCTGCCTGCAATCCCCTCCCCAATTTGAGTGTAATCTGGGAGGGCAGCAAGAGGTCCATCTTGATTGATCGTTTATATGTAAATGAGGAAAAAACAACCATCCTAATTTTTGCTTGGTTGACATTTACATATGCTTTGTAGGTCCTAGTACACTTAGGCTTTTCTGGGGCTGTTTATCTTGGCGTATGAGACAGGAATGTGACTAGGACCACAAAACCTGGTTTTGATACCAAGGGAAGGAAGTGTACTTGTAATGCATAACCACCAAATGCTGGGAACCCTTTGGGGTCTTCCTGTTGTTCTTGAAATTCACAGGTCAAGTCCCAACACTAACATTTTGTCAGTGAGTGAGCAGCCACTGTGACTTTACCGCCCAATGCCTTTCCACCAGGAATTTGCTCTCTTCAGCACTTGACTAGCTCTCTGCAGGAGGCTCTTCCTGCAAACAAATGCTCACCTACACAAATGCTCCCGTTCTCACCTCCTCACCTTGCTCCATTCCTCATCCTGCCTGCCCCTCACTCTGTTCTGGGGTCTGAGAAGGAGCTTCAGGTGTAAGGAGCTTCAGGTGTCTTGAACTTCCAAAACGTTAGCTCTACTACCAAATGCCTGGGATCACTTGTCAGGACTTCCATACCAATGTGGAAGCAATGGGAAACTCACGTTAGAATCAAAATGGAGTCACTCTTGCTAACCCTAATTAATAAACAAAGGCAAGGTGAAAGGTATGACGAAAAGGTTCCTACAGTATCTACCGCTAAAGTCTGTTAGAACCACAATTTTCCAAAGACTAAACCTTCAGAATCATCTTCTTCCAACCCTGGGTTGACATCATCCTTCTTATTACTGATGGAATGCCTCAGTTGTTAAAAGCAGGATTCCTGTGTGATTACAGCCGGCCATGATCAGCCTTGCTCTGTCCCAAAAGGAATGTTCTCAGAAACACCCTGTCTCTTGATATAACCTGTCTTGCCTGAAGCAAACAATTCCGGAAAAGAAAGACCACAGACCCACATAGTCCCCACAACAGCATCAACTTTCTTATTACCAAGTCTCCATAAAAGGTCCCTG
The DNA here is from genome assembly GCA_004025045.1 of Sigmodon hispidus. Lineage (NCBI taxonomy): Eukaryota > Metazoa > Chordata > Mammalia > Rodentia > Cricetidae > Sigmodon > Sigmodon hispidus. The sequence goes on from PVIH01001381.1 coordinate 237,593, forward strand.
ATGGCTTTTCTCTTTGCAGACCCTTCCATTTCCCCAAAGGAAAGAGGATGTCTCTTGCTGTGTGTGCTAACAGAGTCTCATCTGTTGATGCCTTTTGATTTTTTGTGTTGCCTTAGAAATCTAATATTAACCACTGTGGCCAAAGATTATTGTTTAAAAATATCCTATGTACCCAGTGGTGGTGGTGATGTACGCCTTTAATTCCATCAATCAAGAGGCAGAGGAAGGCAGATCTCTGTGAGTTTGAGGTCAGCCTGGTCTACAGAGGGGAGTTCCAGGACAGCCAGGACTGTTAACACAGAGAAACCCTGTCTCTAAAACAAAACAAACAAAAAGCATCCAATGCAAACCTAATTGATAAAAGTTGTCCTAGGCCTCCAATTCCTCGCACATACCGATAGCGCTGGGTCACGTGACCACTACTGCATTATCATACTTTAGAGAAACTGCTTTTTGTGTTTTTTTTTTTTTTTTTTTTTTTTTTTTTTTAGCACCCACAGAACAATCTCTGCTCTTCTCCATACCTCTGCCCCAGGGCCAGCTCTCAGCCCTGCTTTTATATCTTCCACAGTCTTTTCAAAGCCAGCAATACAGTTCACTACAGAAGTCAATACACATTCTGTTCCATCTCGTGGGATATCTGTGAGGCATTTGACACTGTTCGTGAAATCTACCCCACCTGCATCTTGTCCTCTTGCCCTGGTGATAGTCCTCTCCAAACGTCGGTTGCTTCCTTCTAACTATTGGTGTTCCCCCTAAATGGGAGAACAGTGGGGGAAATGGCGACTGGGCCAATGCTGTCTATATTGTCATTGGTCCTGAAGTTTACAAACCCCGCTTTACTTTCTCCCTCAGCTCTGGGACTCCCTAAATATCTTAGATTTCTGTTCCTACTTTTTCTCTTTCTTTCTACACATGTGATCTGTGAACAAATTCAGCTACTTAAAATATTCTAATCCCCCTCATATATTTATGTACCCCCAACACGGTCTTTCTATAGAATTTAAATTGCATTGCCTATTCTATTCAGGTCACCTGCATTTCAGATTCAGCAGGGACAGAATGGAATCATCGTTTTCTTCTTCTTCCTACACCTCCTTGTTTCCTGTTCTCTTAGTAAAGGACCCAACTCTGTACCTATGGGATCAAATTCAAATCTGTCCAACATTTTGGACCCCTTCTATTGCTATTGAAAACTTTTACATACATCTAAAAATCACACTCTCCCCTATGTTTAATTGTTTTCTTTTAATTTCCATTTTATTAATTTTCACTCTGGTCTTAATTTATTTCCATACTATGTTGTGGAGTTTGCTCAGTTTTGTTTGGCCAAGGCACTAATGTGTATCGTTAAGAGCTCTCTGACATCTTAGTATAAACATTGGTAGCTGTAAATGCCCACTCTTAAGACTGATTTTATTGTATCCCATGGTTTTTAGTGTGTTATGTTTTCATTTTCCAGGATTTTTTTTTAACAAATACATTTTGTGATTGCTATTTTTGGTGGTCAATTTGACTGCAACTGGAATTAACTAAAACCCAAGTGGCTGGTTACAGCTGTGAGAAATTTTTCTTTTTTTTTTATTTTGTATTTAACAAAAAAACAGTAACATAAATTTAAAATGAGGAAAAGTTAACAATAACTATGAAGAGGATAAGTATCATAAGGGTGGTAATGCAAATAAGATTGCTACACATATATTTACTCTGTGTTCAGCTTTCCCTCTGAAATTTTTTTTTTCCATCCCTGTATATCCTTATTAAAGGTCCCTTCCCCCTCCCACCACATCTTGACATTTCTCTTCTCTGCAACTCCCCATCCCTTCCCTGGACAGGGAGCAGAAAGTCCTATGGTCCCACTGACTCAATAATGCTTGGATCAGTCTCCACTCCTGGCCAAATCCAGTTTTGTCCCCCCTTCCTCAAGAATGAGTCTGGTATTCCTATAGTTGGAGTGGGGTTCGAAGTGTCAGTCCAGGGTGTTTCTGATCCCAAGCTGTTCAGTGGTTGTGGTTTGCCTCTTGGGCATGTTTGGCTTTTTTTTCTTGTTTGTTTGTTTAGAGACCACTAGTGAGTGAGTACATCCCCTGCTTATCTCTCTGAGATTGTGATACCTCGCTCAGGAGGATATTCTCCAAATCCATCCATTTGCCTGCGAATTTTAGGATATCGTTTTTTTCTTACTGCTGAGTAGTATTCCATTGTGTAGATGTACCACAGTTTGTTAATCCATTC
>PVIH01001382.1:14428-48104 GCA_004025045.1 Sigmodon hispidus
GGATTGCCAAAACAATTTTACTCAACAAAAGAACCTCAGGAGGTATCACCATCCCTGACTTCAAGCTATACTATAGAGCTACAGTAATAAAAACAGCCTGGTACTGGCATAAAAACAGACTTGTGGATCAATGGAATAGAATTGAGGATCCAGACATTAACCCAAAAACCTATGAACACCTGATCTTTGACAAAGAGGCTCAAAACATTCAATGAAAAAAAGATAGTATATTTAACAAATGGTGTTGGCATAGCTGGATGGAAGTGTGTAGAAAAATGCAAATAGATCTGTGCCTGTCACTCCGCACAAAACTCAAATCCAAGTGGATCAAAGACCTCAACTTAAACCCAGCCACTTTGAACTTGATAAAAAAGAAAGTGGGAAATACACTTCTACAAATTAGCACAGGTGACCACTTTTTAAATATAACACCAGTGGCACAGACACTAAGACCAACAATCAATAAATGAGATCTCCTGAAGCTAAGAAGCTTCTGTAAAGCCAAGGACACTGTCTATGGGACAAAACGCCAGCCTACAGAAAGGGAAAAGATTTTCACCAACCCTACAAGTGATAGAGGACTGCTCTCTAAGATATATAAAGAGCTCAAGAATCTGGAGCCCAAAACCTTAAATAACCCAATCAAAAAATGGGGTTCAGATCTAAAAAGGATATTCTCAACAGAGGAATTACAAGTGGTGAAAGGCACCTGAAAAAGTGCTCATCATCTTTAGCCATCAGAGAAATGCAAATCAAAACAACTTTGAGATATCACTTGACACCTGTTAGATTGGCTAAGATAAAAGGCACAGATGACAGCCTATGTTGGAGATTATGCAGAGCAAGGGAAACACTCCTCCATTGCTGGTGGTTATGTAAGCTTGTTCAGCCACTTTGGAATGTAGTATGGTGGTTTTTCAGAAAATTGAGACTCAATCTCCCCAAGGTCCCAGCAATACCACTTCTGAGTGTATACCCTAATGATACACAGTCATACTCCAAAGGCATTAGCTCAGCTCTGTTCATAGCAGCATTATTTGTAATAGCAAGAACCTGGAAACAACCTAGATGTCCCTCAACTCAAGAATGGATTAACAAACTGTGTTACATTTACACAATGGAATACTACTCAGCGGTAAGAAAAAATGATATCCTAAAATTTGCAGGCAAATGGATGGACTTGGAGAATATTCTCCTGAGCGAGTTATTACAAACTCAGAAAGATAAGCAGGGGATGTACTCACTCATTAGTGGTCTCTAAACAAACAAACAAGAAAAAATCCAAGCATGCCCAAGCTGCAAACCACAACCACTGAACAGCTTGGGATCAGAAACACCCTGGACTGACTCTTTGGATCCCACTCCACCTAAAGTAACACCTGACTCACTCTTGAGGGAGGGGAGACAAAGCTAGATCTGCCACGAGTGGAGACTCAGCTAAGTAATATTGGGTCAGTGGGACCATGAGACTCTCTGCTGCCTGCCCAGGGACGGGATGGGGAGTTGTGGAGAACAAAAAATTATCTGATGTGGCGGGAGGGGGAAGGGACCTTGAATAATGATATACAGGGATAGAAAGCGTGACTTCTTTGTTAATAATAATAATAATAATAATAATAATAATAATAATAATAAAGAGAGGCACCTGGATGCAATCTCCTGGAAAAAAAACATTCAGTCACATTTGATTTCATCTCCTATTCTCTCCTCTTTCCTTCTTATTTATTCTTTGGTGACTAAGAAGGTTTGTTTGGGGTTATTGTTTTTTAATACTTGTAATACTGGTTTTTAAGGAAAAAAAAACATAGCAAAGTGTCTGACTTTACTTCATGTTTAATATGCTTTCAGAGAAACATATAAACTCGGGTAATATTTGCCCTCATCACTGTTACCCATCACTAATAACTATTATTGTTCACTGTAATTTTTGACATATTTCTCCAGTCTCCAGGTCATAAGCAACATTTCATTGAGGTTGAAATTTTTTTCTTTTGATTGTCCTAATGTATTTTTTTAGAGTTCTATAATTGCTAAATTGTATTATTAATATAGAGTTTGATAATGAATAAATCTGTGCTAGGGTAAAATACACAATTGTCATCCAATATTTAATATTTGAAGGGAGAAGATATGTAGGTATGTATTTTTAATGGCAATTATGTAAATGCTAGAAGCTGGCTAAGCACTATAAATGGTGTATAGATAAATGTTAATCTCATTAATTTACATCAAAACTAAGGATTATAGGACAAACAAGATATTCAGAATTTGTAACAAAATTCCACATAGATGGCATGGCTTATGCAAAAGCATAGGTCAGTAACTTCAAATCCCTGCTACTTTCATTTTGACAGATGATTTTTTAAAATGTATCACAAATGATTACATGTGATTGTGAAAACTCATTAACACTAACAAGTAGCAATTTAGTATAATTTATGTTGGATTAAAACACAGCCATGCCAGCAGAACTACAACTAGGCTGCAGTCTTCTGATTGCTATCCAGATGAAACCACTGAAGGATTCTATGTGTCCATCCTGAGTTTCTTAGTTCTCTGACTCTTCTCACTGTGGGATACAATTGCTGTAATAATGACTATCAATCATTATAAGCCTTACAATCCTCCATATACACAGATATCTAATACAGAGCATATAGCATTCTATTATACTTCTAAACAGATGAGTGTTCTGAGACACTTGGGCTAAGAAGCTTTTCCAGAGACACTCGGCTACATGTATTAATATTTGGTTTGTGTTTTTCAGACAATGGGTTGCCACAATTAGGCTATATCAAGCAGAAAAACTGTAACAGCAAGCAACAGCCACAGCTTACAGAGCAGCTACTGCATTACCAGAGCTGATGATTGCTCATTTATTTATTTATTTATTTATTTATTTATTTATTTATTTATTTATTTATTTATTTATTTTCTCTCTTTCTTCCTTCTCTCCTTCCTTTTTATTTCTTTTTTCTTTTGGTTTTTTTTTGAGACAGTATTTCTCTGTGTACTCTGGCTGTCTTAGAATTCACTATGTAGACCTGAAACAAAGAGATCCACCTGTCTCTGCCTCATGAGTGCTAGGACTAAAGGCATGAACCACTACCCATCTACAGGCATTAATTCTAGTGAAAAGGAAATCTGAAAGAAGAAATACAATGAAAGCTTAGATACTGTCAGACCTCTTCCATAGAGTGTCCCATGAACACTGCAGAATACCCTGATCTATGCCACCCTACACATTTGAATGTATAAACAGTGGTTCTCAATGTTACTAATGATACAACCCTTTCACACAGTTTGCCATGTTGTGGTGAGCCCCAATCATAAAATTATTTTTGTTGCTACATAATAACTGTAATTTTTCCACTTTTGTGAATTGTAATGTAAATATCTGTGTTTTCTGATGGTCTTAGGAAGCCCCTGTTAAAGGGTTAGTCAATCTCCAAAGAGAACCACTGATATGTAACCTGCAACAGTGAGACAGCAGTGTTTCTAGAGCTAGGCTTCCTGGTTTATGGCAATTTTAATCTCTGTTAAGCTGTTTAGTTTCTTTTGTATCATACTATACATAAACTTTATTTTGTGATGATTTAAATTCACTTTGAATAAACATGTAAATATGTATCATAACTTTGCTAAATTCAGTAGGAATAAGATCATAATGAATATTAATTAATCTAGGCACCTTATTGAGATCAGTTTCATCAGTGTTTCAAAGAGAATGTCATTTAACTCTTAACACCATGGATAGAGGCTTCCATAGAAGTATCTCAATTTAACAGAGGGTATTAATGATGAAGGAGGGATTAACTTTTCTAAGATTAAAAACAAAGAAAAAAATCAGTAAAGTGGAAAAAATTTAAACAAAGAAGTCCAGGCCTAGGAATTTGGCGGTTAGCTTCTGTACCTACACTGCCTTCTGCTACAATGTCCAGAGGTCTCAAGATATTCATGAAACTTTTAACTGAAGTTTAATATAAAGGGTGGGTAGACTGAATAATAATGTACATAATTATATGCAGCAATTTTGCAATATACTTTACTTGATCCTATCTTTCAACTTTTTAAAGCAGAGGTCTGAGGAAATATTCATTTTTTAAATCTTGTTTTCTTACTGATGTTTTAAACTGTTTCTAAAGACTTGAGGGAAAGAGGTCCTATATCTCTAAATGTTTTTTACCTGCTTCTTAAGAAAGAAAATCATACAAGAATGTTGTACATTAACTCAAAGCACACATTTTCTTCTAGAAATATCTATGATCCTAAAAGTATTGAAAATGCACTAGCGCTCTACCATGTGCAGCCCTTACCATGTCTCTTTCCCAAGCAATATTAAATATTACTAAGAGTAAGAACAACTAACAATGACTCTGGAAAAAAGAGGATTTTTTTTTCAAGAAAATGTCTTTGGTTGTATGTTTGCTATTATTCTAAAGACAAACATAAAGGTTTCTGGTTTCATTTTCACACTAAGATTGCAAACATACTTCATCTCTTCATATTTAAATTTTGATGTTGTCAAGGCAAGCACTTTTCCAAATGAACCATTTCCCCAACCCCGAAAAACATTTGCTTCCAATATTCTTGGTATAGAAACTATATTTTAAAATAGTATTAGATTTTGACTTTTCAGTACAGATGACATTTTCTTAGGTCTAATACCAAAGTAACACCCCAGCTGTCATGCGCAATGGAATCTGATCAGGGATTTTATTTATCTTTTCTATTATTCTTGTGAAATCTGAAAACCTCTAGTGTGTGAGATTAACTTAGAGGTAATATTAATATCTTACCAGTAATGGATTACTTTATCATTTTCAAATGTACAGAAAAAAAAACAAGCTAAAATATCCGCTGGCTCCCATGATTACATAGAAATTACTATATCAAATTTCTCTAAAAACGAAGATCTTTTTATTCAAATATTTGCCACAGTGACATGAGTATTTACAGTATTAAAAGATCTCACTGAATTGTCCTTGGTTAGAAAATGTCAAAAGTAAACCAAGGCTAAATCAGATTACCTACCAATAAAACAGAGAGACATTGGGGACAAGCAGGAGGTCTCTTAGGATATAAAATCGAGGACTTCGGAGTGTTTGTGGAGAGATGGAGTAATACTCTCAAATGCAATTTCGATAGAGAATTTTATTAAAATCCTTCATTTTGCTTCCATCCCCTACTGTGTCAACTAACTACTAAATCTACTCAGGAATTTAATTTTCATTCCCAAAGTCTCAAAAGAGCTAGAGTTCTTAAAATGATTTCAAAATACAAGGGCTGCTCCTCTGTTCTTTATTTTTCCACAGGAATGAGGAGATCAGGAAAAATATGTTCTTAGTTTGAAAACTGTAATGCTCAAGACTATGCTTTAGAGTTGTAAGGAACCATTCCTGTGATGCTCTAATTTACTCTGATAGGGTAAGGCTGAACTGAGATATTATGCATTATTCAGGTATAGCATATTCTTTGTGTCTCCTACCTTTCACTGTGCATCTGGTCTTTCTAGGGCCCACTACTTCTTCCATGTCTACATATACACATATATACTACATATATACATATCTACATATATACACAAATAGATATTCATGAGAGAAAACATCCAACATTTGTCCCTTAGTCTGGCTTATTTCACATGACAAGATTATCTTGAGCTCCATATATGTCCTTTCAAATGGCCTGATTTTGTTACTTATGGCTGAGTAAATCATCACTGTTTATATATACCACATTTTGTTAATCAATTCATCTGTTACCAAACATCTAAACTAATTCCATCTATGATATCCATGCATTAAAATGCCATGTTGAAGCCCATCATCATGTACAATGGATATGTCCTAGTAATATAAACAAAATCAACTTGCAAAATATAAAAATACTAACAATTTGCATACTACATGTCACAAACTATTACAAGTACCCTATGTGTATTAATTCATTTATTATTAACAATACTTTGAGGCAGGTACCATCACCATCCCTTGGTTAAGAATAAAGAAAGATTGAAGATTATACAGCTGATTTATAGTATAGCTAAGTTTGAAGCAAGAGGCTATGGATGACTTGATACTTAACCACAGTACGTACAGCCCCTTAAATTAGCTCAGCTTTTACAAACTAGAGTCAATTTGTAACTCAGCCCTGCATTTCTTTAATTGAAGGCTTTAATACAAGATACCCAGCACTTTGGAGGCACTACTGGGAAAAATGCCCAGTTTGAGACTGGAAAATAGGGGATTTGCATCTGTTCTACCCACCCCTCTGCTATTTTCAGCAGGCATGTTGTTAGAAAACAGAAGAGAGTAACACCTACTGCCCATCAGCCAGAAGCTAACACCTGCTTCCAGAGAGCTTCTCTAATCCCTTTCCTCAGAGCCTAAGGTGACCGACCATTCTCCAGCACTTTCCGTCAGACCTTGGCTTTTTCAGCTAGGTGAGGTGGTAGACAGTTATGATCCCAGCCACTGGGAGAGACAGACTCAAAAAGTAACAAATTTTCAGCTAATCAGGCTACACAGAAAGTTTGGGGCAAGCTTGCACTATACAGGGAGACTTTGTCTCAAAATCTTAATGCTCTTAGTATTTTCAACCTGATGTGTATAGTCAGATACTTTTTTGTTCCAAGTATAGCTCAAATTGTCTAGTTATATTCAGATTCTCCTGTACTATATTACTACATTATCTCATATTTGCTGCTCTTTATTGCAAATGTTTAAGCCTAAGAGTAAAAACTCTCTTCCATAATAGACATACATACTAAATCATTCATACTTCACCTGCAGGTACAATGTGCAGCCACATCCCTAATTTAAAGATAAGTCCCTGGGTTTCTGCCTTAGCTGCCTGCCAGAGAATAGCTTGAACTCTTAAAATAAGTTCATGTTGGCTTATAAATCTAGAACTATTTTTTTTTTTTGAGGCAAGATCTTTCTGTAATGCAATCTGGCCTTGACTTCTCAGTCTTCTTATCTATCAACACAATTGCACTCTTCACAATTATTAATCTAACTCTAAATCTACCTTTGATATCTCTGATATTATGAAATGTTCATGGGAGGAAAGAAGAGTAATATATAACTCATACTAGTTAACCAACGTTCAGTGTAGTTAAAATTAATTATAACAAACCACTTTTAAGAGTGTTTTTATTAATTAATTAATGTGTATGTATTATCTCAGCCACACCTTGAAAGCAATAAATGACTTTGTTTTCTGTATTTCACAGAATACAACGTTCTACAAATCAGCAGCTTTCTCATAAGATTTCCTCTATTAAAGAATTACACAAACAATTATTTATGAAGGGCTTATTTTTAGAAATCTTTATGATGTATAATGACATGCATTATAAAATAGTGCAGATACCGGTAACCTTTGCAAAAAGAAGACCTCTTGTTCCTAGGAAGATTCACAAGAAGCTTCACTCTTCAAAGTTCAAAAGCATCTTGCTGAAGAGGAAGAGTGGAGGGCATTCCATCTAAATGTCTGCTACATTCTGCATTCCAATTAAATGTCTGCATTTTACTTTTCAGTGCAATGAATTTTGACACAGTAACAGAGATATTTCCCTGATTTGTAAAAGAAATGGCAGTTGGGAGACATTCTTTCATATAATAAAATTAATGATATTTAAGTGTCACTAAGAACATAACCAAATGCTTTATGGTTTGGCTCTTCTAAAAGGTCATAAATACAGCAAAAAAATTATCAAAATGCTGTGGAAACCAGAGACTAGAGGAATCCTGAAGCCATGCCAAAAAACAGAATGTACTCCTAGTGACTAATACATGCGAATACTGGAAATAAATTCTAACAGATTAAACAGGTTTTGTAGCAACTAAAAGGTATATTCAAATCATTCTAAAATTAATCAAGCTTAAGAATATGGCAATCTTCCCAACTAATAAGCATGTAAGCTGCTAAGTAGCCAGAATAACATATAAATTATATCCAATATCAGTAGGAAGAATTTTTTCAATGTGTTTTTAATTAAAAGAGAAAAATAGCCCCAAATGAATTTATTCAGTGTTTTAGACTTTTTCAAATGTATTCATTTTTAATACTACATTTAATACTACATATTTGCCTAATGAGGTTAGGCAAATAAAAGTCATGCTACAGATTTGTGAAGTCAACACTGTCCTCTTGAGAAATGCTTTAACATTCATATTTTTTATAACAAATTTAACATATTTGATAGTTCTTTACAACTGACTCAGAAATATGTAACATTAAAAATAAATGAAATACAGTTCTTTAAAAATCTGAGTACACAATTCTGTTGTGAATGCAATTCTGAGGAAAACCTAAACTAAATGAATATCTACTTGAGAAGTTATAAATATAGATGAAAATGGCAGAATTTTAATACAAAGCAAATATATAAATCCTATGTTCTAAGGATTTTCTACAAGTTATAGCTAACAAGTTTAATACAATAAATTGAAAATGAAAGTAAGAAAATGCTGAATCTCTCCAGATCAAAAAATCTTCAAGACACTGTGAAGCCACAAGCCTCCTTCATGTAAAACAAATTTACAGTCCACTTTCAGATGCGGTTAATGCCTTAGCAGTGATGATATTAAAAGCTTAGCAAGAAAATATTAAAAGATGATATAAAATCATCACCAGATCTGATAAATAATTAAAATGGCCTTAAAATATGCCAGAGAATGAAATTTAAGTTTTATGAATTAGCTTATAGCCTGGATAAACATTCTTCTGCCCACTAAACTTCATTGCTTTGTGCCTCACTAAAGTCCTAACAGCATTGATTACTATAACTAAATCCCTAACAACCATTTTGCAATATATCAGTATTTATAGGTAGATGGTTATGATAGATTATTATCAGTTTGATCCATTTGTGTTATTTTTATCATTTCAGGTAAAATATGCGGTTGTAACGTAACCAGAATTAATCCAGAAAATTTTCTAAAGAGATATAACCTTGCTTCTAATCTCACACAAAGTACATCCTCTGTTATTCCTCATCACTAGTTCCAAAAGATTAACATATAACAAACTAACACACACATGCAAACACTTCTTAGTTCATATTTTCTCATTATTATAATCATTACCTCTTCAAATATCCAAATAAAAATGGGTTAATAATTAATTATGCTGGTTAACATATTCAAGATGACCAAGATCTGGACAACTTTACATACTAATAGTATCATCACAATTTAAAAGATCATACCTGATGACTTAGAGATTGTAAGTGCTCACAGCTTCCAGGCTGCATGTCCTTTCTATTTCCAGAAACCCCTAAAAGACTGTATGCTTTTGCTTACAAAGTATAAGCTCAGTCATCGCTATCTGTCAGCATCTCCAAGGCTAGTGAAAAAACCAAACAGCAGAACTGTCCATCAGAAGCTATTTAAACCATCATCAAAATATCAGTTCTCATGCACTGTTCATCATCTCCGCTGTGCAGCTCCCAACACTGCATGCTAAGAGATGCTGACACAGTGGTGTTTGCTGATGTTGTTAATGCTGTCTGAAAACTCTTAGCTTTCTGCTTGGAGCAGTTCTGCATCATCCCAAGCTAGACACAGCCTTTAGGTTCCCACTTCTACTTCACAGATTCACATCCAGAGAGAGTTTTGTTTCTTATTGCTACTTTAAAAATAAGCAATGCTTTATTTAATTAAGTATCCAATGAGCCTGTTGCAAATACCATGTTAAAATGTCAAGTCTTAACTAAGAGGCAGGTTTCTCCATATATGACTAAGCTGTAGTATAATGATATAACAGGTAAATTTGTACTCTTTTCAAGAAAAATTTTCTTCTAAAGCATCAAAATTAGAAGGGCCTAAAAACTGGAAAAACTCTATTCAGTAAATAGTAAATAACTGTGAACTATATAAACAGGAACATGTTATTTATATTATTTTCAGGAACCTTTATTATTTATTCTTCAGAACAACATAATTCAATTAAAAACATCTATGTTTTTAATTCTTCTTATAAAGAGTTAAAAATGCAAAAATTAATACATGATAATCAAATCCTAATCCTGGTGGTTGTTTAGCAATGAAGCCCATGTAAAGATATTGCATACTCAGCATGGAATATCATAGTACCCTACTCCTCACAACACTAGGAAGGCCTTTGTTCACCAGTGCATAGCAGCTTGGGAAACCATGCAACTGGGAAAGTAGATTGGAAATAAAAGGCTCTGGATTACAGTCAGAAGTTCTTTGTCTTCATTGTAGGATAAAACAGCATTTGTGGATAAAGAAAAAACACAAAAGACTAAGACCAGTATCAAATTAAGAAAATTCAGTATTGAGAGCACAGCATATAGACTCTTACCTTAAAACAGCCTACACGTTCAATACTACAACACTTACTTTATATTCCTGTAAACAAAGCTTAAAATTTCATAAAAGATAATATAATGCACAAAAAGTGTCTTATGTAAATGTAGACTGACAATAAATTGATAAATTTCCCTTGTCCTACTCATATTTGATGTGCTATATTCTATAATATATTTATATATAATCATGAAAATTAGTCACAATGAGTCTTAATAAATTTGCAGAGGCAGAGGAGGAAAAGGCATGAAGATGGGTGAGAAATCTATTGGGTGAGACCTGAAGGAGTCAGGGTATATGTGAGCAAGACATATTGTATACAATATGAAATTGTCAAAAATAAATAAATTCAAAACACTATTTAATAAAAAACCTGGGACCAGTGAAATAGTTCAATGGGTAAAGGCATTTGCTGCCAAGCATAGAAATATGAGTTTAATACCCAGGGCCAATAAAGTGGGAAGAGAGAACCCCCTGCAACCAGTTCTCTGACCTTTATGTCCATGCCATGGCATGTGCTCCCTCCCAACACACAAAATAAACAAAATGGAAACATATAGGGAGACCCACAGACAGACATTATGCAGGGAGTGAGGAACTTTGGGATACCTAGCCCTTAGTGGAATACCATCAAATCCCTTTCCTCAGGCCTCAGAGAACCCTGCAAAAGAGGAGCCAGAAAGAGCCTAAGAGAGAACTGAGGACACCAGAAAAACAAGGCCCTCTAAACCAATACGATCAGAGTTTACATGGACTCACAGAAACTGAGGCAGCACCAGTCTGCACCAGGCTCTTTGCATATACATTAAAGTTTCCAGTTTAGTGTTTTTGTGAAATTTCTAGTGTTGGAATGGTTGGATCTCTGATTCTTTTGCCTTCTCTTGCTCTCTTTTTTTTTTTAACCAGTTCCTATGTGTTAGTTTGTTATTATGGATTGGTTATAGATTCTTATCTCACCTTCCCACATAAGCACCTGCCCCAATAAAAAAGAAGAAGAAAACTGGATTCTTAGTACCCTGATGCACACCTTTCTTATAGGAAATTATTATTTCCAGATGCACACATTTAGACATGGACTTGAGATTTCCTATGTCTGTACACCTAAGGGGAAAAAAAAATCACAAGTACTTAAGTATGGTTCACTCAGGTAATAGGGTAAGTACTTATTCTCATAACCAAATATGTACTCATATTTTGAGACTTATCATCTCAATAAAGTCTTCTTATACCATTTCCTTTTTACATTCATCCCTAACATGTAAAAAATAGTGAACATTTGTAAGCACCAGATACTAATATATGTGCTGAGACCTTGAACACCATAAAGAATTGACTTTACAGAAATGGAGATAGTTAAATAAGACAAATGCTACATAGGCTTCCTTTGTTTTGATAGCAGAATTAAAGAGAGGTGTGGAGCAAAGGTGAATCATCCTTCCTAATCCTTGGATCAGAAAGAGTCTCCCCAATGAGTACCATTAAAGTTTAGATGATTCTGAGAAGTCACCTTTGAGAAGCACAAAATACAATATGACTCACACTTTAAAGTGCAAAGCCAAGGACCCAGCATGAGAAACCTTAGGAGCCCTAGAAAAAGTTTAAACTCTGGCCTTAGGTGAATGTATTCCACCAGTGTAACAAGTCTTGTATGTAGCAATATATTGTATATTTAATAAAAAAAAATAGTCTGGAATATTAGAGGACAAAGTCAAGCCAGGAAGATCAGGGAGTGATGACCCACAACTTTAATCCTATCACTCAGGAGGCAGAGATCCCTCTGAATCTCAGTGAGTTCAAAGACTAACATAGCCAGGCAGTGGTGACACACACCTTTAACCCTAGCTCTAAGAAAAATGAACCAGGCAGTAACATAGCTGGGCAGAGTGACAGAGGGAGGAGTTCAGCTTCCCCGGCCACTGTCCTTGTTGGCTAAGGATGGAGAGGTGGGAGTCAGAGGATTCAGGGAGACAGTCCTGAGGAGTTGGATGGGTGAGAATCAACTGTGGTCTGTTTCCTCTCTCTGATATTTCAGCTTTTCCTGAATATCTGGCTCCGGGTTTTTTATTATAATACCAAATAGAACAAATGCAATATCGTTTAGATTATCCTAGCTCCACTACACACAACTGAGTAAGACTCAGTAGCAGAAATAGATACATCAGGCAAAGAAAATATTAAACCAAAAAGGTCATAACACAAAATGTTCAGGAAATCTGGGTCACCATGAAAAGATCTAACCTGAGAATAATAAGAATAGAAGAAGGAGAAGAATATCAGCTCAAAGGCATAGATAATGTATTCAATAAAAGCATAGAAGAAAACTTTCCTAAAAAGATAGTATATTTAACAAATGGTATTGGCAAAGCAGGATGGTAGTTTGTAGAAAATTGTAAATAGATCCAAGCCTGTCACCCTGCACAAAACTCAAATCCAAGTGGATCAAAGACCTCAATATAACTCCAGCCACTTTAAACTTGATAGAAAAGAAACTGGGAAATACACTTCTACAAATTGGCACAGGGGACCACTTCCTAAATAAAACACCAGTGGCACAGACACTAAGATCAATAATCAATAAGTGGGATCTCCTGAAGCTAAGAACCTTCTGTAAAGCCAAGGACACTGTCAATAGGATAAAACGACAACCTATAGAAAGGGAAACGATTTTCACCAACCCTACAAGTGATAGAGGACTGATCTCTAAGATATATAAAGAACTAAAGAATCTAGAGCCTAAAACCTTGAATATCCCAATCAAAAAATGGGGTTCAGATCTAAAAAGGGAATTCTCAGCAGAAGAATTATGAATGGCTGAAAGGCACCTGAAAAAGTGCTCATCATCTTTAGCTATCAGAGAAATGCATAACCAAAACAACTTTGAGATACCACCTGACACCTGTTAGATTGGCTAAGATAAAAGACACAGAGGACAGCCTATGCTGGAGAGGATGTGGAGCAAGGAAAACACTCCTCCATTGTTGGTGGGAGTGTAAGTTTGTTCAGCCAACTGGAATGCAGTATGGCGGTTTCTCAGAAAATTGAGAATCAATCTCCCCAAGGACCCAGCAATACCACTTCTGGGTGTATACCCTAAAGATGCACAGTCACTCTCCAAAGGCATTAGCTCAACTATGTTCATAGCAGCGTTATTTGTAATAGCAGGAACCTGGAAACAACTTAGATATACCTCACCTGAAGAATGGATTAACAAACTGTGATATATCTACACAATGGAGTACTACTCAGCAGTAGGAAAAAATGATATCCTAAAATTTGCATGCAAATGGATGGATTTGGAGACTATCCTCCTGAGTGAGGTATCACAAACTCAAAAAGATAAGCAGGGGATGTACTCACTCATTAGTGGACTCTAAACAAACAAAAACAAACAAATTAACAAGAAAAAAGCCAAGCATGCCGAAGCTGCAAACCACAACCACTGAACAGCTTGTGATCAGAAACACTTTGGACTGACTCCTAAGATCCGACTCCCCCTAGAGGAACACCTGACTCAGTCTTGAGGTCAGGGGACAAAACTGTATTTGCCAGGAGTGGAGACTGAACTAAGCAATATTGGGACAGTGGGACTTTGGGACTGCCAGTCGCCTGCCCAGGGAGGAGATGGGGAGTTGTGGAGAAGAGAGAATGACCTGATGTGGTGGGAGGAGGAAGGGACCTTGAATAAGGATATACAAGGTTAGAAAGTGTGACTTCTTTGTTCATTATAATAAAAGAAAAAAAACTGAAAAAAAAAAACAAATTCAAGAAGTAAACTTTCCTAACATTAAGAAGGAAATGCCTATAAAGATACAAGAAGCTTACAGAACACCAAATAGATATGCCCCCCCAAAAGTCTGCTCGATACATAATAATCAAGCCACAAAACATACAGAAAAAAGGAAAAAATTTAAGAGCTGCAAAAAAAGAGGGCCAACTAACCTTTATAGGCAGACCCTTCAGAATAACACCTACTATTCAATAAAAATGATGAAAGCAAGAAGGGCTTGATCAGAAGTTATACAGACGCTAAAAGAGCATGACTGCCAAACTAGAATACTATACCCTGCAAAATTATCAATCACTATAGATGAAGTAAACAAGATATTTCATAACAATGTCAGACTGAAACCATATCTTTCTACCAATCCAGCGCTACAGAGAGTATTAGAGGGAAAACTCCAACCTAAGGACCCCAGATACACCCATGAAACCACAAACAATCAATAGTGTCACAGAAGAATACCCCAGAGAAAGGAAATACAAACAAGTTACCACCAAAAATAGCAGGAAATATCAATCAGTGGTCACTAATATCCCTTAATATCAATGGACTCAACTCATCTATAAAAAGACCCACACTAACAAGATGGATACAAAAACAGAAGCCATCCTTCTGTTGCCTACAAGAAACACACCTCAAACACAAAGACAGACACAGGCTCAGGGTGAAAGGTTGGGAAAAGAATTTCCAGTAAAATGGTCCTAAGAAACAAGCTGGGGTTGCCATCGTAATATCTAACAAAGTAGATTTTAAACTAAAAGCAATTAAAAGGGACCAAGATAGACATTACTTACTCATCACAGGAAAAATTGTTCAAGAGGAGATTTCAATCCTGAATATTTATACCCCTAATATTAGGGCACCTACCTATGTAAAAGAAACACTGCTAAACCTCGAATCCCACATCAATTCTCACACCCTAATAGTGAGAGAATTCAATACACCACTTTCACCCCTGGATAGGTCAACCAGACAGAGACTCAACAGAGAAATAAGGAGTCTAACAGAGGTTATGATGCAAATGAATTTAATAGACATTTACAGAAGCTTCCACCCAAATGCAAAGGAATATCTTTATTTCTCAGCATCTCATGGAACTTTCTCTAAAACAGACCAAATAATTGCTCATGAAGCTAATATCAACAGATACAAAAAATAAAAATAATTCTTTGTAACATATCAGACCACCATGACCTAAAGTTACAGTTCAACAACATCAAAAATCACAGACGCCTACCAACTCATAAAAACTAAACATCACTCAGCTGAACCACCTCTGGGTCAAGGAAAAAATTAAGAAAGAAATCAAAGTCTTCCTAGAATTTAATGAAGATGAATCTACAACGTACCCAAACTTGTGGGACACAATGAAAGTAGTCTTAAGAGGAAATTCTTAGCACTAGATGCCTATATAAAAAGCCTAGAGAAATCCCACACTAGAGAACTAGCAGCACAGCTGAAAGCCACAGGACAATTAGAAGCAAACTCACATAGAAGGAGTAGATGGTGGGAAAAAAATCAACCTTAGAGCTGAAATCAATACAGTTGAAACAAAAAGAACAATACAACAAATCAGTGAATCAAAGAGTTGATTCTTTGAGAAAGTCAACGAGATAGATAAGCCCTTATCCAAAGTAACCAAAAAGCAGAGAGAGAGGATCCAGATCAACAGAATCAGAAATGAAAAGGGGGGCATAAAACCAGACTCTAGGAAATCCAGAGAATTATCAGGTCATAATTTGAAAATCTATATTCCACAAAAATGGAAAACCTAGAAGAAATGGACAGCTTTTTGGACAGGTACCATTTACTGAAATTAAATGAAGAACAGATTAATTACCTAAACAGACCTATAACACTAAAGGAAATTGAAGCTGTCGTTAAAAGACTCCCAAGTAAAAAAAAATCCAGGTCCAGATGGTTTCATTGCAGAATTCTATCAGACATTCAAAGAGTAATTATTACCTTTACTCTTCAAAATATTTCACACAGTAGAAATTGAAGAAAGATTGCCAAATTCCTTTTATGAGGCCACAATTACCCTAATACCCAAGTCACTCAAAGACACAACAAAGAAGGAGAATTACATACCAATTTCCCTCATGAATATTGATGCTAAAATTCTCAACAAAGTTGTAGCAAATATATGTAGAACAATATATAAAAAAATCAGACACCACGGCCAAGTAGGCTTCATCTCAGAAATGCAGGGATGGTTCAACATACAAAAAACCATAAATGTCATCCATTATATAAACAAACTGTAGGAACAAAACCACATGATCATATCCTTAGATGCGGAAAAAGCCTTTAACAAAATCCAACACTCCTTTATAATAAAAGTCCTGAAGAGATCAGAAATACAGGAAAAATATCTAAATATAATAAAGGCGATTTACAAGAAGCCGACAACCAACATCAAACTTAATGGAGAAAAACTCAAAGCAATCCCACTAAAATCAGGAACTAGACAAGGATGTCATCTGTCCCCTTATCTATTCAATATAGTTCTCCAAGGTTTAGCTAAATCGATAAGAGAACAAAAGGAGATTAAGGGGATACAAATTGGAAAAGAAGAAGTGAAACTATCTCTATTTGCAGATGATATGATTGTATACATAAGTGACCCACAAAATTCTACCAGGGAACTTCTACAGCTGAAAAACACCTTCAGCAATGTAGCAGGATACAAGATTAACTCAAAAAAATCAGTAGCCCTCCTATACACTAAGAATAAAAGGGTTGAAAAAGAAATAAGGGAATCATCACCCTTTGTAATAGCTGCAAATAGCATTAAATACCTTGGAGTAACTATAACCAAAGAAGTAACAGATCTATTTGACAAAAACTTTAAATCACTGAAGAAAGAAATTGAAGAGGATATCAGAAAATGGAAAGCTCTCCCATGTTCCTGGATTGGTAGGATCAACATAGTAAAAATGGCAATTCTACCAAAGGCAATCTACAGATTCAATGCACTGCTCATCAAAATCCCAACACAATATTTTATGGACCTTGAAAGAACAATACTCAACTTCATTTGGAATAAGAGGGAATCCAGTATTGCCAAAACACTCCTCCATTGCTGGTGGGAATGTAAGCTTGTTCACGCACTCTGGAATTCAATATGGTGGTTTCTTAGAAAACTGGGAATCAGCAATACCACTACTGGACATATACCCTAAAGATGCACATTCACACTCTAAAGGCATTAACTTAACTATGTTCATAGCAGTGTTATTTGTAATAGCAAGAACCTGGAAACAACCTAGATGCCCCTCAACTGAAGAATGGATTAACCAACTGTGGTACATCTACACAATGGAGCACTACTCACCAGTAAGAAAAAATGATATCCTAAATTTGCAGGCAAATGTATGAATTTGGAGAGTATCCTCCTGAGTGAGGTATCTTAAACCCAGAAATATAAGCAGGGGATATACTCACTCATTAGTAGACTCTAAACAAAAAAGCAAAAAGCAAAGCATGTCCAAGCTGCAAACCATAAACACTGAACAGCTTGCTATCTGAAAAACCTTGGACTGGCATCTTGGATCCCACTCTCTCCAGAGGAACACCTGACCCAGTCTTGATGTTGGGGTGAGGAAAGTGGATCTGCCAGGAGTGGATGCTGATCTAGACCATATTGGGAACTTGGGACCTCCTGCCCTTGCTGGGGAGGATATGGGGAGATGTGAAGAAGAGAGTGACTGGACAGGTTGGGAGGGGGAAGGGACCTTGAAGAAGGATATACACAGATAAAAAATATGACTTTATTCATAATAAAAAAGATTCTAGTAAATAAACAAAAAGATATTTAATGTTGTCTAAGTTCTAGTTTGGATATTTTGTCTGAAGATACTATAATTTGAATTTGAAATATTTTCCTATGCCCAAAACTCATGCATTGCGGGTTTGACTGCTCAGAGGAAGGAGTTCACTAGAGGTATCTTTAAATGGTATGACCTGTGCTGATCCCTTCCCACCTGTCCTTTCACTGCTTGACAGTCATGATATTAGCAACATCTGACACACATTTCAGGCACAGTAATGTTTCTGCTGCATTGCTACAGATCCAAAGTCATGGTGTTAGTCAATAGCCAATAGAGGCTGACGCCTCTGAAATTTTGAGCTAGAATTAGTCTTTTCCTTCCAGCATGACATGAAAGCCAAAAGGAAGAAGAAGGACCAGCAAGCAGAATGTGGAGAGAAATAGAAAACAGCGAAAGGCCCCCGATACAGACTAATTCTTTTGACATGTATGTATTTAAATGTCATAAAGGAACCCATTACTCTATATGCTAATTTAAAAATATAAATAAATAAAATTGTCTTCCCTTCACTTACTCTCTCAAGTAGTTGTCACAGCAAAAAGAAAATCTGAGCAATGGAGGTAAGCAATGATGTAGATTTATGCAAGTTCACTGCCACATTATTTGGAGAGAAGAAACAGGGAAAAAAAAAAGGTTTTAAAAAGATAATTAAATTGAAATGTGCCCAAAGTATAATGCCATGCAATTGCTGAATATTAGAAATAAAAACTTTTATGACTTAGCAGTTAAAAGTACTTTCTGCGAAAGCCTGGAGACCTCAGAAGTCATATCACATAAAAAGGAGAAAATTTTTCTAAAAAGTTCATCTCTGACCTCCGCTATCATGCCATGGCATGCTCATAAACACAAATGCGCACGCACGCGCGCGCGCGTGCACACACACACACACACACACACACAAATAAACACAAATGATTCAAACAGATAAAATAAAACAATATTATATAAGAGAGTACAAAGTATTACATTATGTCTTAAACATGAAATATTCCTCAAAGGTTGAAGTATGGAAAGCTTGGTCCACTGCACAGAAATGCTCAGAGGCAGAGTTTAGGAAGAATCATTAGATCCGAAGAGCTCTGCATTCACCAATAACTGGGTTCATAATTTATAAGGCTAATGTGAAGGAGGTGTGGAAATTTAAAGAAAAGAACCCAATGGTCCTTAAGGGGCTTGCCTTCAGGGGTTATGTTTTGTACCCTACAACTTCCTTTTTCTCGTGGCTTCCTGGCTACCAGGAAGTAAACAGCTTTCCTTTTCATGCCCTGTACTCTGATTTTCTCCATGACCTCATGCCAGAGAGCCTGTGGAGCCAAGTGCACAGGGACCTGATGTGTGTACAAACCAAATCTTTTCTTCTATCAAGTTCTTTGTCAAAGCATTAGAAAGTTGATTAATGTAAGCTAATCAGTGAAAATATACATATTAATGAAGTAAAATGTCAACTTTGTAAAATGTACATTGAAAAAACAAACAACATATTGTAAAAAGGTTCTCCTAATATTTACTTTACAAACATAAAACTTACAGAATTCATTATTTCTTATAAATGAAGACAATAATTTATGATAATAGTTGAAAATGCCTGTTTCTATCATATTTTTCTTTCCACTGAAAAGAATTAAATTTTGAGATTTCTAATATTGCAGTTATGTTTCTGCTATAGTTTCATGATAGATAATAAAACTTACCTTTAGCTTATCTTTACTTTTAAAAATTAAACTTATAAGCCTACTATATCATTTCCTGTGTATATAATTGAGGTTCCCATTTTCATTCATATTGAGTTAATGATAGTATAGACAGTTTTTGAAGCTTAGCTCTTAAGACAGCTTGGGTAACAGATGAAAACCACAATACAAAATGGAGTTTTTCTTAATCATCATGGTTTGGTCCAAAGTGACTTTTACAAGCTAAACAAGATGAGAAACTATCTTAGCTTTCTATTGTACATGGAATATAGTTAGTTTTGAAAGCATAGGTCACAAAAAATATAGTATGCAACAAAAGCATCTGCAAAAAAAGAAAATGTGAAGAAACTGATCATTCTAATGAAATGATAATTATTATAATAAATATTCACTGCTTCCTGATGAGACAGGTGCACTAGAGCATAAATATCAGTTCATATAAAATGCTTGTGCTGAAAAAAAAATTACACCTGTCTCCTAAGTGAAATGGTAATGTTTCAATATACTTACAACAAACTGCAATAACTGTCATTATTTATCATAGATTTTAATAAATTCTAATTTTTCTAATGTCATCATTATTCTGTTAGTAGTGTGTCAAACAATAAAAAAAATAAAAGATGTCACAATTTTCTAGGTTATATTGTGATTAAATGTGACTAAATTTTTGTACTTCATATTATATACACTGAAAAAGTAAAAAATCAAAAATATAGAAAATCAATCAAAAAATTTGTATACAGAAATATTAGTATATTATTTATGTTTAATTAATAGTTACTAAAATTGAATTATTTTTTCTACAAAAAATACATTTCCCCAAGTCAGCATTTTTGACAATATAATATTTAATAGTTAAATGGCATTGAATTGATGAGAAACTATATTTTAATATCATCTATTTTACTTTTAATCTTATAAAAACACAATCAATATCTTTTGTAGCTATTTTATATATTTTCTTCTTCCATACCATAATTTTCCATAAAATACCCACTAGGCCAAAGGATAAAACATATTTTTAAAAGTATTGAAGGGAATGTGAACATTTTGGAGGCTTGAGAAAAAATTATTAAATATCTCCTCAAAACTCTCGCTATCTATTTGTGTTCTCCAACAGGAATATCCTTTGCCTTATTGCTTTGTCAAATTAGATTATCATGTTATATTTATGTAAAATAATAGCTGCAGTAAGATATGTTTTACAAAGGAAAAGTAGACTTACTTTAAGGTAAGCTTAAATTAGAAACTGAACAAAATAGTTATCTTTATTAGTGACCAATGAACATTAAAATTTTAGGATAAATAGACCTACGGATAAATTATTCTGAGTGTTTCTTCTTAGTGAATAAACTCAGGATTGTCAAGCAAAGCAATTTCCCTTTGAATCAAAGTTACCAAGCAATAGCCAAGTAGATTGATTATGACCCAGTGAAATGGAAGGTGTACACTTAGTCTCTATTTTTCCTCTGTGACATTTATAGAATGAAATGACCTAGAAAGAGTGAGTCACTCATGAAGCAGAAAGAGAACAGCCTTAGGAAACCTTTCAAATGTCTGCCAGAGAAACCTTCTGATAAGGAACAAACACTCTAATAGGATTCCAAAATATCATGCATATACACAATGTTTTTATGTGTAAATTTATTTCACAAAGCCTCATCCCAGTGCTGAAAATAGAAAAAATAAAATGAAATGGTTAAATTTCAAATTTTTTAGCTTAAAAAAATAATCTCTGGGATAAACTTTTCTAATGGTCTTCAGTGGGTGTCTGAAGCCACAAGTACCAAGGAATGTGTGTACTATTTTTTTCTTTCTTTAATACATACATAACTCTGAGAAAGTTTAACATATGAGTTAAAGATATTAAGAAACTAGTAACAAAAAGTAATAAAAATTACAGTAAATTGTTATGCTCAAAGCTCCTCCCACAGAGAGACCATCAAAGCCAGAGATGACCAGAATGAAACAGCAAGGTTTAATAGCAGTGCAATACAAGCCAGGCAGGGAGCATACTTCAAGCTTCTGTGATAACAGAGCAAGGAGTAGCTACTGTCTTTGGGTTCAAAGGGTCTTTTATAGGCAAAAGTTACAAAACTGGTTGTTTGGAGACAGGGTGCTGACATGCTACTGATTGGCTTGTGCTTAGGGTCCTTCTGCCCCAGAGTATCTTTGAACCTCACGTGGATGGACCCAACCTGGACCCTACCTCGGGTGGCTGGTTTTTCCCAGAACTGAGCAAGCAAGAATCTATTCCTCTCCTAAAACTGGGCAGATGTGTTGGCTAATCTCCCAGAGCTGGTAAGGTAGGAAGCTATTATCTCAAAACTGGGGAGACCCCCTTGCTAGGTCTATTCTTTTAGGACATGTTCTTTTCCCAGGACTATTCTTCTCCCAGACTGAGCAGCCTCCCCACTTGCCAGAAATGCAAAACTAAACTTTATTCTACCATTTTTATAAAATAGCTACTAGAATGCAAAATGGGGCTTCTTGAGATAAGTTTTCTCTCTTCATAAATACTATAATAAATGTTATATAAAAATGGTCTCTATTTCTGAAAATTTCTAGACCACCCATAGCTGAAACACAAGAAGTAAAACCACAGATAAATGTTATCATTTACATTGCATGAGTAAAATGTCATGTTGCTTGCTCTTATTTATTTATTTATTTACTTATTTATTTCTATAAAGTCTTTTTTATCCGTGTATACCCTTTTTCCAACTCCCTTCCCCTCCCGACCCCTCCCAGTCAGCCTTCAGCCTCCCTCCTACCCATCTTCCCATCCCCTCCCTAGAAAGGGCAAGAGGTCTCAAGATGGATTATGTTGCTTGCTCTTAGTGAATGCAGTCTGAAAACAGAGATGGGCTCCATGTCTCAGACTTAAGCATGTTTATACCTTATCCTGAGATTCCTTATTTGGGGTAGGCTGGCCATTATAATAAAGAGGAAGGACTATACCAAACATCTAACAGTATTTTTAAAACAGTATTTTTAAATGATAACACTGCATCCTGAGATCATCTCTGAGTAAACCATTTCTAATAGATATTATTTTGTCTATGTACACTATAAAATGCCTACGGAGGCTAGAAGTTCATCTGTGGGAAGAAAGCTCTCTGCCCAAGACTTCAATCAGGAACTCCACTTGATTATTCTAGTAGGCTAACCCCTATCATTTCTGTCGGATGTTGTAAACCCCTGGTCTGATTATATATCTATCTGCTGCCTATTACTATTATTACATTTTTCTTGGCTACATTCTTTCTTATTTTGTTGTTTTTACTTATTAATACATTTATATTTTTTCTTTTTTATTTAAATTTTTTCATTTTACATACCAACCACTATTCCTCCTTCCTCTCTTTCTCTCGCTTTTTCCCACCTCCCCAATCTACTCCTCATAGGTGATACGGTCTCCTTTGGGTAGTCAAAACAGGCATCTCTTTGTTGGGTCCCTAGTAATGAGACCAGGACTTATCCCTGTATATGAACTGACATTTTAGGACCCAGTCCCTATGATGGAATGCCTTACTCAGCCCTGTTCCAACTTGGTATTCCAGCTTTACTACATTCTTAATAAACTCATTCATCTAAAACAGTATTGCTATGATAGATCATTCTCCACACAAACCAATTGCATTAAAATTGTATTGAAGATAATAGTTATGGGACATTGTAAAAAAATGCCCTTTGTTAATTCTGATACATGCAGAGTAAAAGATCATAAGTAAATATGATCTTAAAGAAAAATAAACTCACTGAAAAAACTAAAAATACTTGAAGATCTACTCTTTGTTTAGCAAAAAGATTCATAGTCTCCTGGTTAAAATCTCATGGTACAGAGGCAAATTGGTGACTTAAAATCCCAGGTTAGAACTTGGGATCTGTATGTATTCTCTGTATCTCACTTTTTTCTTATATAAAATAATAACCTTAGTAGGATTGCTGAAAAAAACATAAATGTAATATCACAAGTGAAATGAGTAAACTTAACTGCTAGTTGGTGCATGTTAGCATCGTGCAAGGACAAGCTGGCTTGCAAGAGTGTCAAACAGAAAGGTCAACTATGTTAAATAAACCCAAGAAAGAGTCAGAGACAATATACAATATAGAATCTCATCAATTGTATATTGTCTCTGACTGATTCTAAGACCTGAGGATGGATGGCAGCATCAACATTCCCACCTAGTGGAATGCAGTATGACTAAGATAAAATTCAGGTATGTTTCATTAATTTTCTGCTATAGTAATGGGCTTTAGAGTCATACCAACATTAAATGAATCTATGATTCACCCATTATAAACACTGAACAAGAGGCTTAATCCCTTCATATTATTTTCTTTATTTTTAAACTATAAAATACTGTTATCTACCTCAGGTGGATGCTTTGATTTTGTTCTGTTTTGTTTTGTTTTGGTTTGATTTTTTTTGTTCTTTTTTATTCCTTTTTTATTATTAAGAATAAAGAAGTCACATTTTTCTATCCATGTATATCCTTATTCAAGGTCCCTTCCCCCTCCCACGACATCAGGTCATTCTCTCTTCTACACATCTCCACTTTCCCTCCATGGGGAGGCGGGCCCAAGGACCCATGGTCCCAGTATTGCTTAGTTCAGCCTCCACTCCTGGCAAATCCAGTTTTCTCCCCTCAACATCAACATTGAGTCAGATGTTCCTCTAGGGGGAGTGGGATCAAAGGTGTCAGTCCAAAGTGTTTCAGATCCAAAGCTGTTCACTGGTTGTGGTTTGCAGCTTGGGCATGCTTTGCTTTTATCTTGTTTGTTTATTTAGAGAACACTAATGAGTGAGTACATCCCCTGCTTATCTTCCTGGGTTTAAGATACCTCGCTCAGGAGGATACTCTCCAAATTCATACATTTGCCTGCAAATTTTAGGATATCATTTTTCTTACTGCTAAGTAGTACTCCATTGTGTAGATGTACCACAGTTTGTTAATCCATTCTTCAGTTGAGGGGCACCTAGGTTGTTTCCAGGTTCTTGCTATTACAAATAATGCTGCTATGAGCATAGTTGAGCTAATGCCATTGGAGTGCAACTGTGTGTCTTTATGGTATATACCCAGAAGTGGTATTGCTGGGTCCTTGGGGAGATTGATTCTCACTTTTCTGAGAAATGGACGTACTGCATTTCAGAGTGGCTGAACAAGCTTACACTCTCACCAACAATGGAGGAGTGTTCCCCTTCCTCTGCACCCTCTCCAGCATAGGCTGTCATCCATGTCTTTTATCTTAGCCAATCTGACAGGTGTAAGGTGGTATCTCAAAGTTGCTTTGATTTGCATTTCTCTGATGGCTAAAGATGAAGAGCACTTTTTCAGGTGTCTTTCAGTCATTCACAATTCTTCTGCTGAGAACTCCCTTTTTAGTTCTGAACCCCATTTTTTGATTGGGTTATTCAAGGTTTTGGGCTCTAGATTCTTGAGCTCTTTCTATATCTTAGAGATGAATCCTCTATCACTTGTAGGGTTGGTGAAAATCTTTTCCCATTCTGTAGACTGTCGTTTTATCCTATTGACAGTGTCCTTGGCTTTACAGAAGCTTCTCCTCAGATTCAGGAGATCCCACTTATTGATTGTTGATCTTAGTGTCTGTGCCACTGGTGTTATATTTAGGAAGTAGTAGCCTGTGCCAATTTGTAGAACTGTATTTCCCGCATTCTTTTCTATCAAGTTCAAAGTGGCTGGCTTTATGTTGAGGTCTTTGATCCACTTGGATTTGAGTTTTGTGCAGGGTGACAGGCTTGGATATATTTTCATTTTTCTACACACTACCATCCAGGTATGCCAACACCATTTGTTAAATACACTGTCTTTTTTCCATTGAATATTTTGGGCTTCTTTGTCAAAAATCAGGTGTTAATAGTTTTTTTGGGTTAATGTCTGGATCCTCATTTCTATTCCATTGATCCACAAGTTTGTTTTTATGCTGTTTTTATTACTGTAGCCATATAGTGTAACCTGAAGTCAGGGATGGTGATGCCTCCTGAGGTTCTTTTGTTGAGCAGAATTGTTTTGGCAATCCTGGCTTTTTAGTTATTTTAAACAAAATTGGATATTGGTCTTTCAAGGTCCAAAACATATTGTGTTGGGATTTTGATGGACAGTGCATTGAATCTGTAGATTGCTTTTTGTAGAATTACCATTTTTACTATGTTGATCCTACTTATCCAGGAACATGGGAGAGCTCTCTATTTTCTGATAGCCTCTTCAATTTCTTTCTTCAGTGATTTAAAATTTTTGTCAAAAAGATCTGTTATTTCTTTGGTTATAGCTACTCCAAAGTATTTAATACTATTTGGGGCTATTATCAAGGGTGATGTTTCCCTTATTTCTTTTTCAGTCCTTTTATTTTTAGTATATAGGAGGGCTACTGATTTCTTTCAGTTAATCTTGTATTCTGCTACATTGCTGAAGGTGTTTATCAGCCGTAGAAATTCCTTGGAAGAATTTTGTGGGTCACTTCTGTATATAATCATATCATTTGCAAATAGAGATAATTTCACTTTTTCTTTTCCAATTTGTATCCCCTTCATCTCCTTTTGTTCTCTTACAGCTTTAGTTAAAACTTAGAGAACTACATTGAATAGATAAGGGAAGAAAGGACATCCTTGTCTAGTTCCTGATTTTAGTGGAATTGCTTTGAGTTTTTCTCCATTAAGTTTGATGCGGGCTCTCGGCTTCTTGTAAATTACCTTTATTATATTGAGATATTTTTCCGGTATTCCTGATCCCTCCAGAGCTTTTATCATAAAAGAGTGTTGGATTTTGTCAAAGGCTTTTTCAGCATCTAAGGATATGATCATGTGGTTTTGTTCCTTTAGTTTGTTTATATGATGGATAATGTTTATGGTTTTTTTGTATGTTAAACCAACTCTGGGATAAAGCCTACTTGGTCATGGTAGATGATATTTTTTATATATTGTTGTATACGGTTTGCCAAAATTTTGTTGAGAATTTCAGCATCAATATTCATGAGGGAATTTAGTCTGAAATTCTCCTTCTGTGTTGTGTCTTTGAGTAGCTTGGGTATTAGGACAATTGTGGCCTCATAAAAGGAATTTGACAATATTCCTTCAGTTTTTACTGTGTGAAATAGTTTGAGGAGTAATGGTAGTAATTCTTCTTGGAATGACTAGTAGAATCCTGCACTGAAACCATTTGGACCTGGGTTTTTTTGTTTGTTTGTTTGTTTTTTAACTTGGGAGGCTTTTAATGACAGCTTCAATTTCCTTAAGGGTTTTAGGTCTGGTTAGGTAATTAATCTGTTCTTCATTTAAATTTGGTAAATGGTACCTGTCCTGAAAGCTGCCTGTTTCTTCTAGATTTTCCATTTTTGTGGAATATAGATTTTTGAAGTATGATCTGATAATTCTCTGCATTTCCTGGGGGACTGTTGTTATGTCCCCCTTTTCATTTCTGATTTTGTTGATTTGGACACTCTCTCTCTGCTTTTTGATTAGTTTGGATAAGGGCATATATATCTTGTTGACTTTCTCAAAGGACCAACTCTTAGATTCATTGATTGTTTGTTCTTTTTGTTTTAATTGTATTGATTTCAACTCTAAGGTTAATTATTTCCTGCCGTCTACTCCTTCAAGGTGAGGTTGTTTCTAATTGTTCTAAGGCTTTCAGCTGAGCTGTTAGGTCTCTAGTGTAGGATTTCTCTAGGTTTTTCATATAGACATCTAGTGCTATAAATTTCCTCTTAAGACTGCTTTTATTGTGTCCCACAAGTTTGGGAACATTGTGGATTTATTTTCATTAAATTCTAGGAAGACTTTGATTTCTTTCTTAATTTTTTCCTTGACCCAGAGGTGGTTCAGCTGAGTGATGTTTAGTTCCCATGAGTTGGTAGGCTTTCTGTAATTTTTAATGTTGTTGAACCCTAACTTTAGGTCATGGTGGTCCGATATGTTATAAGGGATTATTTTCAATTTTTTATATCTGTTGATATTTGCTTTAGGACCAATTACGTGGTCAATTTTAGAGAAAGTTTTATGAGGAGCTGAAAAATATGTATATTCCTTTGCATTTGGGTGGAAGCTTCTGTAAATACCTATTAAATCCATTTGCATCATAACTTCTCTTAGACTCCTTATTTCTCTGCTGAGTATCTATTGGTTGACCTATCCAGGGTTGAAAGTGGGGTATTGAAGTCTCCCACTATTGGGGTGTGAGAATTGATGAGGGATTTGAGCTTTAGCAGTGTTTCTTTTACATACTTAGGTGCCCTCATATTAAGGGCATAAATATTCAGGATTGAAATCTCCTCTTGACAAGTTTTCCTGTGATGTATAAGTAATGACAAACTTGGTCCCTTTTAATTGCTTTTAGCTTAAAGTCTACTTTGTTAGATATTAGGATGGCAACCGCAGCTTGTTTCTTAGGATCATTTGACTGGAAAGTCTTTTCCTAACCCTTTACTCTGAGCCTGTGACTGTCTTTGTGGTTGAGGTGTGTTTCTTGTAGGCAACAAAAGGATGGCTTCTGTTTTTGTTTCCATCTTGTTAGTGTGTGTCTTTTTATAAGTGAGTTGTGTCCATTGATATTAAGGGATATTAGTGACCATTGGTTGATATTTCCTGCTATTTTTGGTGGTAACTTGTTTGTATTTCCTTTCTCTGGGGTATTCTTCTGTGGGATTATTGATTGTTTGTGGTTTCATGGGTGTATTGGTATCCTTAGGTTGGAGTTTTCCCTCTAATGGTTTCTGTAGTGCTGGATTGGTAGATATGTATTGTTTGAGTCTGACAGTGTTATGAAATATCTTATTTACTCCATCTATGGTGATTGATAATTTTGCAGGGTATAGTATTCTAGTTTGGCAGCCATGCTCTTTTAGTGTCTGTATAACTTCTGACCAAGCCCTTCTTGCTTACATCATTTCCATTGAATAGTCAGGAGTTATTTTGATGGGTCTGCCTTTATAGGTAACTTGGCCCCTTTTTTTTGCAGCTCTTAAAATTTTTCCTTTGTTCTGTTTGTTTTGTGGCTTGATTATTATGTGGCACGCTGACTTTTTGGGGGGGGGTCATATCTATTTGGTGTTCTGTAAGCTTCTTGTGTCTTTATAGGCATTTCCTTCTTCAAGTTAGGAAAGTTTTCTTTTATGATTTTATTGAATACATTATCTGTGCCTTTCAGCTGGTATTCTTCTCCTTCTTCTATTCCTATTATTCTCAGGTTAGGGCTTTTCATGGTGTCCCAGATTTCCTGAACATTTGTGTTATGACTTTTTGGTTTTAGTATTTTCTTTGACTGATATATTTATTTCAGCTACTGAGTCTTCCATTTCAGAGATTCTCTCTTCCATCTCTTGGATTCTGTTGGTTACACTTGTAATCTGTAATTCCAGCTTTTTTCTTCAGATTTTCTATTTCCATCTTTGTCTCATTGTGTGCCCTTTTTTATTGCCTCTATTTTAGTTTTTAATTCCTGGCATGTTTCTTTCATTTTTTTTGGTTTACCTTTTCTTGGTTTTCTTTCAACGATTTGTTCATCTCTTCCATTTTTTTTGTTTGTATTTTCTTCTATTTCTTTAAGGGAATTTTTCATATCTTCTTTGAGAGCTTCAATGATCCTCATAAAAATGTTTTTCATGTTGCTTCCTTCTGCTTCCTCTTCATTGCTCTGTTCATGTCTTGTAGTTGTAGAATCACCACTTTCTTCTGGAGTTGCCTTGTTGTTCTTTATATTATATGTCTTTTTGAACTGGCCTCTGCCCATGTCTTCAGTGGTTCAAGATTAGGTGGCTCCTGTTCAGTTGTGGCAAGATGGCTTGTGTGTTTCCTGTCCCCTTGGAGCAAGGGGTCTGCTCAATCTCTGACCCTGTTCTGGGCAGGTGTCTGAATTTCAAAGCCTCAGTCCTTCTCTGTTGATGCAGTTGAAGGTGGGGTCACCGTGCGATGCCCGCCTCTTTGAAGTGCAGATAGAGGAGCCCCTCACAAACAAACTCTAGTCCTATTTGCTTAGGCATGTGTGGAGACACACAGCACAGATAAAACTTGGTCCCGAGGAGGCCAATTTGAAAGTTAAATCAAGTATACACAAATATATTGTACACAAAGATAAATGATCAGCACAGAATTCTATGTATAAGCAGAAATTATACTATTTGTAGCTCCAATATTGAAGAAAAATAACAGTGTGTCGCTTAAACTACTAAGTTAAAAGTGGATCAGCAATTCCATAGTGGGAGGAGCCCAGGTTCTTGCCTTTACAGCAGCAATGGTCATTCCTTTGTTCTTATTTGTCTCCACATTGGCAGTGTTCTGTTCACCTCACAATCCTCACAGAACCGTGGAATGAATATGGTTGCTGTCTTAAGATCTACCACTTGGCTACCAAGCCAAGTTATATTTTTTAAGGAACTTTATTTTCAGTCTATTTAAAACCACTATCTTATTTCCTGGTTGAAAGCTTCTGGTCAACGTCCTGCCCTATTTGATGGCCCCTGAGGCTGGTTTTAAATAAACTTGGCATTCCTTTTACCTATTGCACTTGTGCTGAACATAAACCTAATACATACAAATAATGAATAGTAGTTCTATCCTTTAAGACCAGGAGCTTTGTTCATGTTGTTACATCTAGATCTTGGCTCACACCATGCCACTGTCTTAATTAACATTTCACACATTCTCAACCTTTCTGAACAGCAGTGCCCTATCAGTAAAATGAAGATGATTACAAAACCTATGAAATGTCCCTTGAGAGTCACATAAATTAAACCTATAAAATACTTATCTCGTAAATACTTCCAAAATACTCTTTGCTGTTTTTATGCTGTAATACATGCCTTTCTTTCTCCACTATCATCACCAAGGACCAAATTCTACCTATTCATCAAATTTCAGTAAATCGTATCTTCCATAAAGCAGTCCATGATCCAGTGTTTATGGTCTTAGATTCCCTTTTGTAACCTTTGGACCTCAGTTTTAAATGTCTCAATTCTGTAAGGCATCTTTACTTTCTCTACACTTAAACTTATCTGTCATTTTAATAAGATCTAAAGGCAAAGACCTAGGTGTGATTTATATTTAATACCCCTCCCTGCACTTAACATAGTTCACTGAAGTTCATATCTATGTGAATATGTAAGGAATCATGACAGACTAAAGCCAAGGGCTGAAGAGCTTGCTCAGTGGGTATTCATGTTGAAGGCCAGGCATGGAAATGAACACTTGTTACCCCAGCACTAGAAAAAGGGACAGGAGACCCCCCCCCAGGTGCTTCTGTTCAGCCAGTGTAGACAACTGGTGATAGGTTCAGTACAGAATGTCTCAGAAAAATACAGTGGAGCCTAGAGGAAGAAATCTGACATGGACTCTGGCTTCTTAACACACACACATCACACACACACACACACACACACACACACGTCATTTCTAAAGCCACTAAAACATTTTTCTGTGCTTATATGGTTATTTCAAAACTGGCATTCTCATTGGCAAATGACATGCAGATTCAAAGTTAATCCAAGAGGAAAACAAGGTACTCAGCATGTTAATAGGTACCAAAACATAATATATCTTTTGCAGCTCTTAAATTTTTTTAAAAATCATTTTTTATAATAGCAGCAAATAACATTAAATACTCTGGAGTAACTATAACCAAACAAGTAACAGATCTATTTGACAAAAATTTTAAATCACTGAAGAAAGAAATTGAAGAGGCTATCAGAAAATAGAGAGCTCTCCCATGTTCCTGGATAGGTAGGATCAACATAGTAAAAATGGCAATTCTACAAAAAGCAATCTACAGATTCAATGCACTGCCCATCAAAATCCCAACACAATATTTTTTGGACCTTGAAAGACCAATATCCAATTTTGTTTGAAATAACTGAAAAGCCAGGATTGCCAAAACAATTCTGCTCAACAAAAGAACCTCAGGAGGCATCACCATCCCTGACTTCAAGTTACACTATACGGCTACAGTAATAAAAACAGTATTAGCATAAAAACAGACTTGTAGATCAGTGGAATAGATATGAGGATCCAGACATTGACCCAAAAAACTATGAACACCTGATTTTTGACAAAGAGGCCCAAAATATTCAATGGAAAAAGATAGTATATTTAACAAATAGTGTTGGCATAGCTGGATGGTAGTAAATGTAGAAAAATGGGGTTCAGAACTAAAAAGGGAATTCTCAGCAGAAGAATTATGAATGACTGAAAAGCACTTGAAAAAGTACTCATCATCTTTGGCCATCAGAGAAATGCAAATCAAAACAACTTTGAGATAGCAACTGACACCTGTCAGATTGGCCAAGATAAAAGACACAGATGACAGCCTATGCTGGAGAGGTTGCAGAGCAAGGGGAACACTCCTCCTTGTTCATGGGAGTGTAAGGTTGTTCAGCCACTCTGGAATGCAGTATGGCGGTTTCTCAGAAAATTGAGAATCAATCTCCCCAAGGACCCAGCAATACCACTTCTTGGTGTATACCCTAAAGATGCACAGTCACTCTCCAAAGGCATTAGCTCAACTATGTTCATAGCAGTGTTATTTGTAATAGCAAGAACCTGGAAACAACTTAGATATACCTCAACTGAAGAATGGATTAACAAACTGTGATATATGTACACAATGGAGTACTACTTAGCAGTAAGAAAACAATGACATCCTAAAATTTGCAGGCAAATGGATGGATTTGGAGAATATCCTCCTGATAGAGGTCTCACAAACCCAGAAAGATAATTAAGGGATTATTCACTCATTAGTGGACTGTAAACAAACAAGAAAAAAGCAAAGCATGCCCAAGCTGCAAACCAAAACCATTGAACAGCTTGGGATCAGAAACGCCTTGGACTGACTTCTTGGATCCCACTCCCCCTAGAGGAACACCTGACTCAGTCTTGATGTTGTGGGAGAAAACTGGATCTGCCAGGAGTGGAGGCTGAACTAAGCAATACTGGGACAGTGGGACATTGGGACTGCCAGCCGCCTGCCCAGGGAGGGGATGGGAGTTGTGGAGAAGAGAGAATGACCTCATGTGGTGGGAGGGGGAAGGGACAACGATAGAAAATGTGACTTCTGGTCCTAAGAAACAAGCAGGGGTTGCAATCCAAATATCTAACAAAGCAGACTTTAAGCTAAAAGCAATTAAAAGGGACCAAGATGGTCACTACTTATTCATCACAGGAAAAATTGGTCAAGAGGAGATTTCAATCTTAAAAATTTATGCCCATAATAGAAGGGCACCTACTTATGTAAAAGAAACACTGCTAAAGCTCGAATCCTACATCAATTCTTACACCCTAACAGTGGGAAACTTCAATACCCCACTTTCAACTCTGGATAGATCAACCAGACAGAGTCTCAAAAGAGAATTAAGGAGTTTAAAAGAGATTATGATGCAAATAGATTTAGTAGATATCTACAGAAGCTTCCACCCAAAGGCAAAGGAATATACATATTTCTCAGCACCTCATGGAATTTTCTCCAAAATTAACCACAAAATTGGTCATAAAGCAAATATCAATAGACACAAAAAAATGGAAATAATCCCTTGTAACATATCAGACCACCAGGGCCTAAAGTTAGAGTTCAACAACATCAAAACCCAAAGAAAGCCTACCAACTCATGGAAGCTAAACATCACTCAGCTGAACCATCTCTGGGCCAAGGAAGAACTTAAGAAGAAATCAAAGTCTTCCTAGAATTTAATGAAAATGAATCCACAACGTATCCAAACTTGTGGGACACAATGAAAGCAGTCTAAGAGGAAAATTCATAGCGCTAGATGCCTATATGAAAAACCTAGAGAAATCCCACACTAGAGACCTAACAGCTCAGCTGAAAGCCTTAGAACAATTAGAAGCAAACTCACCTAGAAGGAGTAGATGGCAGGAAATAATCAAACTTAGAGCTGAAATCAATACAATTGAAACAAAAAGAACAATACAAAGAATCAATGAATCTAAGAGTTGGTTCTTTGAGAGAGTTAACAAGTTAGATAAGCCCTTAGCCAAACTAATCAAAAAACAGAGAAAGAGTGTTCAAA
>PVIH01001382.1:48204-61088 GCA_004025045.1 Sigmodon hispidus
CCATCTACCAAAATTAAATGAAGATCAGATTAATTACCTAAACAGGCCTATAACCCTTAAGGAAATTGAAGCTGTCATTAAAAACCTCCCCAAAAATAAAAGCCCTGGTCCAGATGGTTTCAGTGCCGAATTCTACCAGACATTCAAAGAAGAATTACTACCGTTACTCCTCAAACTATTTCACACAATAGAAACTGAAAGAATATTGCCAAATTCCTTTTATGAGGCCACAATCGCCCTAATAACCAAGCCACTCAAAGACACAACAAAGAAGGAGACTTACAGACCAATTTCCCTCATGAATATTGATGCAAAAATTCTCAACAAAATTCTGTCAAACTGTAAACAGCAATGTATAAAAGATATCATCCACCACGACCAAGTAGACTTCATCCCAGAAATGCAGGGCTGGTTTAAAATACAAAAAACTGTAAATGTTATCAATCATATAAACAAACTAAAGGAACAAAACCACATGATCATATCCTTAGATGCTGAAAAAGCCTTTGACAAAATCCAACACTCCTTTATTATTAAAGCTCTGGAGAGATCAGGAATACAGGGAGAATACCTAAATATAATAAAGGCGACTTACAAGAAGCCGACAGTCAGTATCAAACTTAATGGAGAAAAACTCAAAGCAATCCCACTAAAGTCAGGAACTAGACAAGGATGTCATCTGTCCCCTTATCTATTCAATATAGTTCTCCAAGTTTTAGCTAAATCAATAAGGGAACGAAAATAGATTATGGGGATACAAATTGGAAAAGAAGAAGTGAAGCTATCTCTATTTGCAGATGATATGATTATATACATATGTGACCCACAAAATTCTTCCAAGGAACTGCTACAGCTGATAAACACCTTCAGCAATGTAGCAGGATACAAGATTAACTCAAAGAAATCAATAGCCCTTCTATACACTAAAGATAGAAGAGCAGACAAAGAAATAAGGGAAACATTACCCTTCATAATAGCTGCAAACAGTATTAAATACCTTGGAGTAACTAAACCAAAGAAGTAACAGACCTATTTCACAAAAATTTTAAGTCACTGAAGAAAGAAATTGAAGAGGATATCAGAAAATGGAAAGCTCTCCCATGTTCCTGGATAGGTAGGATCAACATAGTAAAAATGGCAATTCTACCAAAGGCACTCTAGAGATTCAATGCACTGCCCATCAAAATCCCGACACAATATTTTTTGGACCTTGAAAGAACAATACTCAATTTCATTTGGAATAACAGGAAAGCCAGGATTGCCAAAACAATTTTACTCAACAAAAGAACCTCAGGAGGTATCACCATCCCTGACTTCAAGCTATACTACAGAGCTACAGTAATAAAAACAGCCTGGTACTGGCATAAAAACAGACTAGTGGACCAATGGAATAGAATTGAGGATCCAGACATTAACCCAAAAACCTATGAACACCTGATTTTTGACAAAGAGGCCCAAAACATTCAATGGAAAAAAGATAGTATATTTAACAAATGGTGTTGGCATAGCTGGATGGAAGTGTGTAGAAACATGCAAATAGATCCGAGCCTGTCACCCTGCACAAAACTCAAATCTAAGTGGATCAAAGACCTCAACGTAAAGCCAGCCACTTTGAACTTGATAGAAAAGAAAGTGGGAAATACACTTCTACAAATTGGCACCGGCGACCACTTCCCAAATATAACACCAGTGGCACAGACACTAAGACCAACAATTAATAAGTGGGATCTCCTGAAGCTAGGAAGTTTCTGCAAAGCCAAGGACACTGTCAATAGGACAAAATGACAGCCTACAGAATGGGAAAAGATTTTCACCAACCCTACAAGTGATAGAGGACTGATCTCTAAGATATATAAAGAACTCAAGAATCTAGAGCCCAAAACCTTGAATAACCCAATCAAAAAATGGGTACAGATCTAAAAAGGGAATTCTCAGCAGAGGAACTACGAATGGCTGAAAGGCACCTGAAAAAGTGCTCTTCATCTTTAGCCATCAGAGAAATGCAAATCAAAACAACTTTGAGATACCACCTGACACCTGTTAGATTGGCTAAGATAAAAGGCACAGATGACAGCCTATGCTGGAGAGGATGTGGAGCAAGGGGAACACTCCTCCATTGCTGGTGGTTATGTAAGCTTGTTCAGCCACTCTGGAATGCAATATGGAGGTTTCTCAGAAAATTGAGAATCAATCTCCCCCAGAACCCAGCAATACCACTTCTGGCTGTATACCCTAAAGAGGCACATTCACACTCCAAAGACATTAGCTCAACTATGTTCATAGCTATTTGTAATAGCAGGAACCTGGAAACAACCTAGATGTCCCTCACCTGAAGAATGGATTAACTAACTGTGATATATCTACACAATGGAGTACTACTCAGCCGTAGGGAAAAATGATATCCTAAAATTTGCATGCAAATGGATGGATTTGGAGACTATCCTCCTGAGTGAGGTATCACAAACTCAAAAAGATAAGCAGGGGATGTACTCACTCATTAGTGGACTCTAAACAAACAAACAAGAAAGAAAGCCAAGCATGCCCAAGCTGCAAACCACAACCACTGAACAGCTTGGGATCAGAAACACCCTGGACTGACCCTTCGGACCCCACTCCAACTATAGGAACACCTGACTCACTCTTGAGAGAGGGGGGACAAAATTCGATTTGCCAGGAGTGGAGACTGATCCAAGCATTATTGGGTCAGTGGGACCATAGGACTGTCTGCTCCCTGCCCAGGGATGGGATGGAGAGTTGCGGAGAAGAAAAATGACCTGATGTGGTGGGAGGGGGAAGGGACCTTGAATAAGGATATACAGGGATGGAAAAAAAATTCAGTGGGAAAGCTGAACACAAAGTAAATATATGTGTAGCAATCTTATTTGCATTATCACCCTTGATAAGTCATGCTTATGATTTTTATCTTCTTTATATTGTTAACTTTTCAGCATTTTAAATTCATTTTACTGTTTTTTTGATAAATACAAAATAAATAAAGAAGAAAAAAAAGAAAATGTGACTTCTTTATTCATAATAAAAAAAATAATGTACCTTGAATCCCTGACTTCTTTACATCTATTAGGTGGAGAAGGCAAAGATGCACTTATAAAAAATGTAATAAAGGAGTGCTTTCCAAGTCCATTTACACCACAAATAATGCTGTGATAATTACAGATATTTTAATTACTGGAAAGGCATTCTTATCAAAAAGCCAGAAAATTACAGCAAAGTGATGTAAGAGCAAAGGCAAAGATGAGAATAGCATTATTAGTAAAGCACAGTTGCACTTTTGGAATGTTATAAATAAACATATAAATGCGCAGAGAGAAACCTTTCAGGAACCTCAGGTAACAGTTGATAATAGTAA
Source organism: Sigmodon hispidus (assembly GCA_004025045.1). NCBI lineage: Eukaryota > Metazoa > Chordata > Mammalia > Rodentia > Cricetidae > Sigmodon > Sigmodon hispidus. The sequence goes on from PVIH01001382.1 coordinate 51,572, forward strand.
GATTTTGAATGGAAAGCAAAGCATGAAAGATTTGTCCTAAAACCATCTCCTGAAAAAACAAAATGAAACTTGGCACACAGAACGAAGAATTTGAAACTTAAAGTAACCAGAACCCCCCACACACTTTCCACACAAAAAGTATTGGGAATACAAGAACAAATTAAGCAGCATAGTGAAATATCAGCAATAAGCTTTGATTTGTAAATACTTATCTCATTTGTATGAATGTTCATTTCCATAGATAGGCAGTACAGGAAGAAGATTCTAGAAGCATGAACATGAAAAAAGAAAAATAACCTTTTCTCTGTTGACCTGAGCTTAGGAATCTCAATTTCTCTGTATTTTAAAGTTATATTTACTCTGTCTCCATTTTACTGAGCTCCAAATATCATACCATTATTACTTGGGGGAAAGATATATTTACTATATCATATTCACATAGACAAATATTTTTACTTAGTTATAGTTTCACATTTAATATTTTTGTGTATAAATAGAACAGCAAGATAGATTACTGAAATTTAACCTAAGATCATCATGACATTGACTACAGGATCAAAAATATAAAAAATTACTCGGGGTTGATGTGTTGTAGTTTTAAATAATTTACCTCAATACCGATCAGTCTCAAAAGTAATTTTAAACTAAAATAATGATAGGTAGAAATAACTTGATTTCTCCCAAAGATAATTTTTTCAGCTTTTATTAAGTAATGATTATATTTTAAAGTCAAACTTCGGTTTAAGTTTTTGAAACTTATTTTTAAGTTAATAAGGTAGACAAACATAGTGAATGTGCTTTTTCCCCCCAAAAGAACATAACTGAAAAAAGCTTATATTCTGACCACTAACTTCTAAAAATATTTTCTTAGCTGTCCGTGTTTCTCTTGTAAAACTTCAATCTCACTAAGATGCTTTCTGTTACTTCCAATAGATTGCCCTTTATTAAAGCATATGTACAACCAAAATAAACTAATTAAAAAATAAAATATACATGGAAACAAAAAGATTCTAGACATATTTTAGACCTGATACCATTTCTAAACTGCAAATGTTTGATAGTTTTGTGATGCTTCTGCATTAACTCTATAGTGTCTGACCTGAGGCAAAAAAGGGGAACTTTTGGGGAAGACATCTTGTACATGAATAATAGAGCAAGCATGAGTTGTACATGAAAGATTTATGGCATCTTATGAGATTAATTGCCTAATGGCAGTATTTCATGGTCAATATCCAAATAAGATATTTTATCAAGATCCCAAAACTTTTATTTATTTGTCCTAAGTGGCTATGATACCAGGTCATACATAATAAATGATATGATGACTTTGAAAAAATCATGTTTCCAGAAAAATTACTGTAGAATGTAGGCAAATTGAGTGATAGACAGAGGGGACTGTCACTTGAAAGAAACAACTGTCTCTTGGGAGCCCTAAAAGACTGGTATTCTTTCATGATGGCTTTAGGATTCCATGAATATCCCTGTTCATTGCTGTGTGCTGTCAGTAACCAAAATACAGAACTGTATTTTGTGCATGGTTGTATAAACAGAAAAAAAATGATATGTATCCATATAGACATATGAGTAAAATATAATGATATTTAGCCAAAAGAAGGAAACTCCTGCGATTGGAAGCAATCAAGATTAAACTGAGGAAAATTCTCCTCAAGAGAATAGGTTAGAAAAATACTTTGGGTATACTAAAATATGTGAAATATTTAAAATGACAAAAGCCAGGTGTGACTTAGCACAGGTCTGATTCCCAGCCATTTGCCTCTTCTATGCCAGACTCAAAGAAACAAAGTTTAAAAATGACTGAGGTTTAGGAGGAATGGTGAGATACTGGTCAAAAGATACACAGTTGTAGACAGTTTGGTTCTATAGATCTAAGGCTGAGTGTGGCAACAACAGTTAACAAATAGTATTCGGTTAGAGGAAGTGATTTTAAAGGCTGCTGTGTAAAGTAACAGCTAAGTTAACGAACATGATGGTGGTAATCATTCATAATGCTATCAAACCATACACTGAAAACCACATGGAATTTTATTTCTCAGAAAAAAAAATATGAAGAAGACAAAAGCCAAGGGAAGAATGTGTAGAGCGCCTGCACAAACACACATAATGGCCACGAACTGACATACATACAATGCAGTAATTATTTCCTGGATGTGTTCTCACTTCAAGCTCACAAATTTCTGGCAAGTGGGGAACAGTTTAGATCACATCTGAGATTTTAAGCCTATATATCTCTAAATATTGTTGTTTGGGAAATGATAGGGATGGAATTCATTGTATTATCTAAAAAGCTTGAGTCATTTAAAATAATAGTGCAGTGGGATATCTAGCTGACTCATTTGATTGCTTCAGGTCACCAGAGTCATTCAGAACATCTTTTCCTTTCTATTTGGTTCAGTATATCCAGTTTTATGTTGAGGTCTTTGATGCACTTGGACTTGAGTTTTGCAAAGAGTGATAGATCCAGATCTATTTGCATTCTTTTTTTGTATGCCAACATCCAGTTAGACCAGCACTACTGATGTGGATGCTGGGAACCAAACTCCTGATCCTCTTCAAGAGCAGCAAGTCCTCTTAACTGTTAAGCCAACTCTACAGTCTCCTTTTCTTTTTAAAGGCAAATTTAAGTCTTGGTTTCCAAATAAAATTGTCACACCTTTCTTGAATCAAAATTCCTAGTCCTTCAATCCCTTCAAACTTACTTGCAGTCATCTATTACATGACACCTTTTTTATGAAGGTGACCTCTAAACACAAAAATTTATCACTCAAAAAATTGTTAATAATATTCATGTCCATGTTTTATATCTTGCTTAGGCAAAAGGACATTTAAATTATACATGTGAAATGTAATAAATGTTTGCTGAAAAAAATGGAAGGCCTGTCTACTCACACTATAAATTTCCTGGGGGACATTCCATATTTTTTTATTTTTTGAAATAACTGAATTCATTGTATGGGCACTCAATGATACTTTTTTATAATATTAATACTAACTTCATACCCAGAAGAATATAGTCCCAAATTTTGCAGTTAAATTTCAAATATTTTCCTTTTTAAGGGATTAAGTTGCTGGATTCAACATCTGAATGTGTAGTTTATTCTCTCAGTGTCAAGTGAAAGTCCATTGATGTCTGTTGCATATCTATAGTAAGTACAGCATAATTTCAAAGATTGTGTATGTATTCATAGTTACTATGCTCACCAAAAACAATCAAATTAATACTCATGATATAATTTTATCATCATCTCTTTTCAAATTTCAGTTTAAGAAAATTCATTTTGAGGAGCTAATGTTAGATTTCTCAGTATCCCACGGGCACATACTATACAGTACGTAGGGAGATTTCATAAGCAAGGTATTATTAATGGACTTTGGGACAAAGCAGATGAAATGGGCATGCTCACACATTGATCTGAGCAAAGCTAAGATAATGTATGCTCACACATTGATCTGAGCAAAGCTAAGATAATGTAAATGTGCATGAAATTTTAACCATCATCTGCCATTCTTTGTTATGGAATATTAATTAATTAGGTGAAGAAGTGTTACATATGTTTATGTTACAGAATATTGCTTTAACTATGTAAAGATGTATTACAATTGTTTATGTGCATTTGCTTCTCCTTGCCTGCCTAAGGCACCTGATTGATCTAATACAAAGCTGAATGACCAATAGCGAGGCAGAGAGAGTATAGGCAAGGCTAGTGGGCAGAGAGTAAGTAGAAAAAAGAAGAAAAGAGAACAATAGAGATGAGGGTGAGGGCGAAATAAAGGGAGACACCTGGGGCCAGCCAGGTAGATACAGAGCAAACAGGAAGTAGGACATACAGAATGAAAGAAATGTAAAAAGCCCTGGGGTAAAGCATAGATGAAGAAAAACAGGTTAGTTCAAGTTATAAGAGGTTATAGGACAAGCATAAGATAAGCTTCAGTATTCATAACTAATAATAAGTCTCTGTGTCATGATTTGGGAACTGGCTGGTGACCCAAGAAAAAATACGCTACAATTCTTTATTTTTTCCTCTCATATAAGCAACTCTATCTGCTCATAGATAAAGATCATATGCCCCTCATCTGCTGTCTGACTCTTCCTCTCCACCACTCCACATAGGGACCTCAGAGTTAGTTGGTTTACTCCATCCACAACTGTGACCTATCCAGTAATCTTGTATCCTATGAGTGTACTCAGGAGTGCCATGGCCAGGCTGGACACCAGAAACCTGACATCACTCTAACCACTTGTTCTGCCTAAGAAGACCTGAGGAACTTCTCAAGACTCTGATAATTGGCTGTGAGAATCCTGTACCTCTACAGAAGGTCTGCTTCTGGGGATAGAAAGTTCGCCTAGACAAGAACAACTTCTGACACCTCATTCAAGCATCAACAATATAATTTAACAAAGACTGCCTTATTCAGCTGGTCTACCTACCATCTGAAAAGTTCAGGTAAAGGGAAACCAGAGATCCAAATATCCCCTCAACAACAAAATATAAGACAAGATTTTCTTATCAAATAATATTACCAGCTACTAACTCCAGATAGTGAGGTCACATATCCAAAATATAAACCTCATATGGAGCCAAGACATAGATTTTGACCAAAATTAATAATGTCATAGTAAAAGCAACTTGAGAAAAACAACTTTTATAATAGCAAGAATAAGCATGATCAAAGAACTCAAAGAAGATATGAATGAATGCTGGTATAAACACTACAATATCACAAACTATTGAAGAAAATAATAAAAATAATTCAAGATATGAAAACATAATTTTTAAACAATTTATTTATTTATTATGTATGCAGTGTACAGAAGAAGGTACCAGATGTTATCATAGATGGTTGTGAACCACCATGTGGATGCTGGGAGTTGAACTCAGGACCTCTGGAAGAACAGTCAGTGCTCTTAACCTCTGAGCCATCTTTTCTCTGGCATTTTTTAAAATAGTGCTTAGATATTTTCTGTTTGTGTGCTCAGTTTGTCCTGAACAAAGTGTTGGTCTTACTGAGATTTGAATTCTTAATACAGAACAGGTTCTAAATTTAATCTATAGTTCATATTGTTGCTGAATCCAAGAAAATATTGAACAGAGCTAGTTCATGTGTGTTTCTGGCCAGTGCTCCCTAATATGCAGGTGGAGTTTTGAGATTTCTGGGCATTAATTTCACAATACTAGGAGATCCCTTATTGTTAAAATGCTTCTCTAAATCAGAATGAAGACCAGTGAGATGGGGAAACTGCAACATCCACTGAAGTCTTCCTTTAAGATATTCATCGTGAAAGGCCCTCCTGAATATCTACTGATTGTAAAGGTGCTAGGGAAGCCTGAAATCAAAAGGCACGTGGAGGCTGGCTAAGATTTACTGGACTCCACTTGCTCTGAACGTAGGGCATGTTAGAAACCTAGCTATAGTGTATCCATGGACACACATAGGCTATATGCAAATGCATTCTGAAGTCAGGATTTCTGTTGATTTCCTGGTTTGGGCTGTACCAAATTGTGAATATTTGACGTGTTGTACCCAGTTGCTTTATATTAATATTGCAACTTTTGGGGTAGGTGGGTGGAGGAGCAGCGTGGGGGAGGGAGGGGAGTGGAATGAAGAAGTCTTTTGAAGACATCAGCTCACTATGCTGAGAGAGGGACCAAACTCAAGGAAACCTCTGATCTATAAATTCAACTGCTGCATTTTTTTTATAGATACATGTAAATGTCCTGTTGTAATATTTGATCTTGGAAATAAAAACAAAATCTTTTCAGTAAAAAAAAATAATAATTTAATAAACAGAAAGACTTTCTGAAAAAAGACAATGAAATAAACCTTGCAATGAAAATTCAGGAATTCAAACATAAAATTCAAAGGAAAGTCCCACCAGTAAAACTGAACAATGTGAAAGGAAAAAAATAATAGGTACTGAAATCAAACTATAGGAATTGTATCATTCAATTAAAGAAAATTTTGAATCCATAAAAACAAGAACAAAACATACAAAAACATGTATAGAGCAAACATAACTAACAGGAACAGAAAAAGGAGAAGCGATCCAGGTCAAAGACACAGAAAAAAATTTTCAACAAAATTATAGAAGAAAAGCTCCCTAGTCTAAGGGAAAAGATACCTATCAAAGCTAAAAGGAATATAGAACACCAAACAGAAAGGGCTAAAGAAGAAATTCCTCGTGTTTTTAGTAAAAAACACTGAACATTCAAAACAACAACAGACACTGAAATCAACAAAGACAAAAGGATAAAGTCAGGTCCAAGAATGTCTATCAGAGTAGCAGATGTGTTTCAGTGGAGACTATGAAAGCCAAAAACTGAGAATGATGTTCTACAAGTAATGAAAGACAGTATCATAAGTCCAGATGATTATACACACTTAAAAACTGATAGTCATACTCAAAGGGAAGGACATTTTTACATGTTAAAAAAGAGAGTTAGGCTGAACCATCCCTGCATTGCTGGGATGAAGCCTACTTGATTGTGGTAGATGATTTTTAATATGTTGTTGTATACGGTTTTCCAGAATTTTGTTGATAATTTTAGCATCAATATTCATGAGGAAAATTGGTCTGTAATTCTCTTTCTTTGTTGTGTCTTTGAGTGGCTTGGGTATTAGGGTAATTGTGGCCTCAAAAAAAGAGTTCAGCAATGTTCCTTCACTTTCTACTGTATGGAACAGTATGAAAAGTATTGGTATTAGTTCTTCTTTGAATGTCTGGTAGAATTCTGCACTGAAACCATGTGGACCTAGACCTTTTTTTTTTTTACTTGGGAGGCTTATAATGACAGCTTCAGTTCCCTTTGGGGTTATACATCTGTTTAGGTCTTTAATCTGATCTTGATTTAATTTTGGTAAGTGGTATCTGTCAAGAAAGCCATGCATTTCTTCTAGGCTTTCCATTTTTGTGGAGTATGGATTTTCAAAGTATGACCTGATAATTCTCTGGATTTCCTAGGGTCTGTTGTTATGTTTCCCTTTTCATTTCTGATTTTGTTAATTTGGATACTCTCTCTCTCTGCTTTTTGGCTAATTTGGATAAGGGTTTATCTATCTTATTGACTTTCTCAAAGAACCAACTCTTTGATCCATTGATTCTTTGTATTCTTTTTGTTTCAATTGTATTGATTTCAGCTCTAAGTTTGATTATTTCCTGCCATCTATTCCTTTTACTTGAGTTTGCTTCTAATTGTTCTAAGGCTTTGAGCTGTGCTGTTAGTTCTCTAGTGTGGGATTTTCTAGGTTTTTCATATAGGCCTCTAATGCTATAAATTTTCCCCTTAAGACTGCTTTCATTGTGTCCCTGCTATATTAATTGAAAGTTTTGAGTTATCGCAATTTACACAAGCACTGTAAATTCTTGTCCTAAAACTGACAGCCATTGTACATTTGCAAAAAACAGATATTGTGCAAGTAATTTGAAAAAATAAGCAAATATGTAACAATGTGGCCTCTCAGATGTTAGAGCTATGTGTCTTTTCACAATACATTTATAACTGATGAGATAAATAGCAACCTAAGTATTCTATATTGACTTAATGAGAGTTCATTATTCCATAAAAATTATCAAAAATTTTGTTATTAATTTTATTTCTCAGTGTGGTTATGTGTGGTATGTAATGCACACATGTCTGCATATTATCACGTGTGGGGTTATATTATGTACATATATACCAAGTTATGGGGTTGATGTTGGGAGTTGTCCTTAATTACTTTCCACCTTAGTGAGGCAAGATCTTTCAGTTAACTCAGTGGTAGTATTTACAAGTTTTCCTGATTAGCTATCTTCTTCTAGGGAATCTTGTCTCTTTCTTCTGAGTACTGAGATTACAGGCAGACCAAAACACACACCCGACAGTAGATTCTCTCACTTAGAGGTCAAGTATTTTATAAATCGAGCCATTTGTTCAACTAGCAAATAAATTTAAAGATTTGTTTACAAAACAACAACAAAAAAACCCACAGGGATTTACAGGCAATATATCAGCTCTAGCATGGATACTGGAAGAAATAGTTAGGTCTGAAAAGAATATTAAATATGTCAAAAAAAAGAAGCACAGGGGACAAGTAAATAATTCCAGAACACTTAGTCAAAAGATGTTCAATAAAATAACACAAAAGCAACAAAATAACATACACTAATATACATCATCCAATAATATTTCTTTATAATGATTTCAGTTCACTAATAAAGAGACACACATGATCATACTAGATTAGGAAACAAAATCAAACTTTTTGCCAACTCCAAAAACCATGCCCTATAATCAAGGATAAACAACATCTTATAGTAAAGTGACAACAAACAGTATTCCTAAAAAAATGGAACTTAAAAAAACCCATTTTCTATGGTAACAGGATATAACATGCTAATATTTGATAAAACAGGATTCCTACCAAAATTATGCAGAAGAAATAGGAAGGACAATGAATACTCATTAAAAGAAAATTCTAACAGGATAATATATCTTAAGTGCATATGCATCAAAGATAGAAACATCAAATTTCACACAAGAAACACTTAGATCTAAAACTACAGATTGTCACCAACATGGTTCGTGGTAGTAATTTTTCAATACTCCATTCTTGAAAATAGGTTATCTGGAAAAAAAAACAAACACAGAAACTCTGCAATTAAATAACATCATAAATCAAATGAATCTATAGAGCCTCTCACCAAAATCTAAAGAATACATATTTTTCTCAGGAGCTCATGAAACAAAATTGACCACATACTAGGGCATAAAGAAATTCTCAACAAATATAGGAAAACTAAAATATCATTCTTCAGTCCTTGAACCACAATACCATCAACAGCATAAGTAGTCACAGAGAGTCCAAAAACTCACAGAAACTAAGAAACACACTACTGTAACTCTAATTAATTGAGAGAGAAATTCAAGAAGGAAATTTTACAATTCCAAGAAATAAATTAAAATAGACACACAACATGCCAAAATCTTTGAAATTCAATGAAAAAATTTCTAAGACAAAAGTTTGTATAAGTAAGTTCCTACACCAAAATAGAAACTACATATTTCAAATAAATAAAGTGATAATGTACCTGAAGACCATGGAAAAATAAGAGCAGATAACATCCAAAAGATAGTAACCAGACACAGAGAGAAGGTTAATCAAAACAGGGTATAAAATTAATTAAAAAAAAAAACAAATAAAACTACAAAGAAGCAACGAGTTAGTTCTTGAAAGAGATGAACAAGATTGACAATTAAACAAATAACCAAAAGAAAGTGAAGAAACAAGTTAATAAAATTAGGGATGAAATAGAATCTTTAGGACACTATGGAAATTCAGCAAATCCAAGGACAATATTTTAAAATCTGTATTTCAGCAAACCACAACCACTAAACAGCTTGGGATCAGAAACACCCTGGACTGACCCTTTGGTCCCCACTCCAACTATAGGAACACCTGACTCACTCTTGAGGGAAGGGGAACAAAACTGGATTTGGCCAGGAGTGGAGACTGATCCAAG
>PVIH01001382.1:61188-83268 GCA_004025045.1 Sigmodon hispidus
GCTCCCTGCCCAGGGAGGGGATGGGGAGTTGCAGAGAAGAAAAATGACCTGATGTGGTGGGAGGGGGAAGGGACCTTGAATAAGGATATACAGGGATGGAAAAAAAAATTCAGAGGGAAAGCTGAACACAAAGTAAATATATGTGTAGCAATCTTATTTGCATTATCACCCTTGATAAGTCATGCTTATGATTTTTATCTTCTTTATATTGTTAACTTTTCAGCATTTTAAACTCATCTTACTGTTTTTTTTTTGATAAATACAAAATAAATAAAGAAGAAAAAAACTAAAAAAAATCTATATTTCACAAACTGAAAAGTACAAAAGAAATGGGTAGATTTCTGGATATGCATGACCTATCTATGTTAAATCAAAATAAAGTAAATAATTTAAATATATCTATAACATCCAGTGATTAGAAGCAGTAATTAAAATTCCCCACAACTAAAATAAAATAAAATAAAATGATCAGGAATAACAGAGATATCAGACCTTCAAAAAGAAAAAAAAAATCAACACCAATATCCCTAAAACTACTCATAAAATAGAAAAGGAAGGAGCATTTCCAAGTATTCTTAATGAGATACCACTCTAATATCAAAGCCAAAGAGCCAACAAAGAAAGGAAACTGTAGGCATTATCTCTGTTAAACACAAAAAAATTCTCAATAAAATGCTTGCAAACTAAAGTCAAGAACATATCAAAAAGATTATCAACCATAATCAAGTAGGTTTCATCCCAGAGATGCAGAAATGAATCAATATGCATAAATAGATGTAATTCCCTACATAAATACACTCTTAGACATAAGCCACATTATCATCATATTAAATATTCCCCCCCCCAAAAAAAGGCCTTTGAAAGAAATCTAACACTCTTTCATTATAAAAGTCCTGAGGGTCTAGGAAAACAGGGGTCATATATCAACATTATAGCGCCAATATACAGAAACCCCACAGCCAACATCCTAAACAGAGAAATACATAGCATTTCCACTAAAATCAGGAACACAACAAAGATGTCCACTCTGCCCCTTCCTTTTCAACACACTACTTGAAGTCTTATCTAGAACAATAAAACAAGTGAAAAAGACATAGAGGACACAAATAAGAAAGACATCAAGATTCCTCATGTGAAGACATGATTCTTCAGAAATCTTCTAGCGCTGATAAACACAGCCAGTATTTTAACATTTTGATTACCATAGTTGCAGAGTTAGCTCAGTCAATAAAGTGCTTCACATGCAAGCATGAGACCTGATTTTGCCCCATAGAAACCAGTTTTAAATAAAATCAGGTACATGCTTTCGATCCCAGGGGCTCACTGGCCTGGTAACCTAACCAACCTGTCAAGCTTCGGAGCAGAACTTGCCAACACCTACTCACAAAAGATTCATAGTCACTATTTCTGCTACTCGGTAATTTTTAAATTATTAAATTTCTAGCAATGTCTAATGTTTTTATTAAATAAGTATCATATGTTGGGAAGCTAGGTTTCTGAAATTGGAATAAAATATCTTCAAGCTGTTTACTTCTAATACTGTACAGAATTAAGCAGTTAGCTTATGTCATGTTTCCACAGAGACAAGCTTAAATATTTATTACTATGCCCTCATAGTAATAAAAATTCTCACCTTCAAGCATAAATATAAATATGTGTAATGTGTATAATCAATTTTATAAAATTTTTATTTTCTATAATATATATTTAAATTAAAGGTAATTTTATGAGTTAACTTTTCATATGTCTACATATTTTAGTGCCTAAAATAGAAAATGCTACCTACCAGACACAATTTGTATTCTTATTTGGTCAGTAGTTAGTTACAAGACCATTTGTGATATATGGCTATCCATTATAAAATTTAAAGCCTTGATACCTTCCCTGGGATTTCAGATAACTGGCCAATACTCACAGTTCTTTAAGTTTTCAAGAAGCTGACATCTCAGAGAGGCCTGCAGCAGTGAGTACTGAGGTGTGTGACTTCCTTTGGATGGATTGTATCTGTGTAAAAGTGTCTTGAAAACATCATAGCTGCTTTTTTATTAGCTTCTATACAGCTATGGGTTTTCTTAAACTAGAAGGGAGTTTGGAATGACTGCAGTTACCTGCTCCATTTACAAGAAACTGTACGCCTATGAATGGAAGAATGCTTTTACGTTTTCTGGCAGTATGCTTTGTATTTTCTTAATGGTGACTACAAATATTTCAAAATATATTCATTGTCATCTTTTAAGCTTTTCATTATTACGTTCTAAAACCCAGGGGTCTTTTTGCTCCATATATTGTTCTATAACAATTTCTTAAATCATTTGCTTTAACAGTTTTTTATTGCCTTGTTTTTCTCATTAGAAATGATCCCTACTGAGGTAATTTTTTATATTGATTTTATTTCTCCTGGCTTGCCCAAAACTAGTAAAGGCAGCATTGGCTTGAAAGATGTTATTTTCAGAGCCAGGGATGGGATGGTAGTGCACACTTGTGGTCCCACCAATCACGAGGCTGAGGCAAGATCTCAGAATCAAGGCCATCCTGGGATACACAGTCAAAATATTGTTGCAAAAAATAAAATAAAATAAAATTCTTTTTAGTCTAGTACTCAATTTTTGAATAATAATGATTTTCTAAATTAAACACTTGGGAAGTGAGTGGCGCCATCAGATTTAGAACATCTGCACCATTCGAGCAGACTCCGTCCTAGATATTGGAGCCTTTCTGAAAGTTCATTTTTTTTTTCAAAAAAGAAATGATGTTGTCTTTATTACAACCAAATCAAAACCACTAGATTTTTAAAATTTATTCCTCTCTATTGTTTTCCAACCTGAGCAGTTTCCCTTCCCTGTCCTTCCAGTTCCCACACCTGCCTCCACTGTCCCCCAGGACCACTTTTCTCCGCGTCAGAAAAGAGCAGGCCTCTCACCCAAACATACATATCATTGCAATAAGACTAGGTTCAAACCCTTATAACTAGGCTGGACAAGGCAATGTAATAGGAGGAAAGGGTCTCAAAAGCAGGCAAAAGAGTCCGAGACAACCTCTGCTCCTATTATTAGGAGTCCCACAAGAACACTAAGCTATAACATGCATGGAGGACCTAGGTCAGACCCATACAGGCTCCCTCACTATCGCCCCAGTCTCTGTGAGCCCCTATGAGCCCTGCTTAGGAGATTCTGGGATTTCTGGCGGTGTCCTTGACCACTGTGGCTCCTACAATCCTTCTTCTCCCTCTTAAGCAGAATTCCACGCACTCCACTTAAACCTTGGCTGTGGGTCTCCGCCTCTGCTACCGTCAGTTGCTGGATGAAATCTAATGATAGTGACTTGGCTCTGGTCTACAAGCACAGCAGAATATTATTAGGGATCATTTTCACTTTAAAAAATAATGTTCAGCTCTATCCTAGGTTTTTGGGCTATCAAGCCTCTAGATCACGGGCTTCCAGGCAATGTCAGGTATGGCTGCTCTCTCCCATGCTTGTGGCATGGGTCTCAAGGTGGTTGAGCCACTCCTGCAATTTCTATACCATCATTGCCCCAGCACATCTCAGACAAATTGAAGGTTGAAGGTTTTGTGGCTGAGTTAGTGTCCCTATCCATCCAATCGAAGCTTTGCTTGGTTACAGAAGATGGCTGGCTCAGGCTCTGCATCTTGATTATTTGGAGTCTTCACTAAGGTCATTCTCATACAGTCCAATGAGTTTCCATTACACTAGATGTCTACCTTGCCCCAGTTGATTCCAGTCCTCTCTCCCAGTACTCTCTCACTCCAACTCTCCTGTGACTTGATCCCTCCTGTTCCCTCTTGGCCCTAGTTCAACCTCCAAATCCATTGTTTCCTCTTCTCAGGGAGATCATTGTTTGAGCCCTGCTTTTTACTTAGCCTTTCTGGGTCTGTGGGATTTAGCATAGTTATCCTTTAAATTACAGTTGATATTCACTTATAAGTGAGTACATACATGTTTGTATTTATGGGTCTGAGTTACATCACTCAGGATCTTTCCTAGTTTCATCCATTTGCCTGCAAACTTTATGATGTTATTTTTGACTAATATTCCATTATATAAATGTAGTATTTATAATAGCTTTAAATTATAAAACCTAGATGTCCTCAATCAAAGCTTTAAATAGCCTTTGATTGAGGACATCTAGGTTGTTTCTAGTGTCTGGCTATTACAAATAAAGTTGCTATGAACATAGTTGAGCAATTGTCCTTGTGGTAGGATTAAGCTTTCTTTGGATATATGCACAGGAGTGGTATACCTTTGTCTTAAGGTAGATTGATTCCAAATTTTCTAAGAAAGCATCAAGTTAATTTCCAAAGTGGCTATATAAGTTTTCACTCCTACCAGCAATGGAGGAGTCTGTCCCTTGCTCCACCTTCTTGTCAGCATGCGCTATCACTTTTTTTAAAATCTTAGCCATTGTGAAAGGTATAAGATGAAATCTCAAAGTGGTCTTGATTTGCATTTCCCTGATGGCGAAGGATACTGAACATTTCTATAAGTATTCTTTGGCCATTTGAGATTCTTCTGTTGAGAATTCTGTTTAGATCTGTACCCTATTTTTAAAAATTTGATTATTTGGTATTTATATCTAGTTTATTAAGTTATTTTTTTATTTTATTTATAAAATAAAGTCTTTTTTATCCATGTATCCCTTTCCTCCCCTTCCTTCACTCTCCCAACCCTTCCTGTCAGCCTTCAGCCTCCCTCCTCCCCATCCCCCATTCCTTCTCCCAAAAGGCAAGAAGTCTCAAGGTGGATCAACTCAGTATCCACTCCAGGAATGTCTGATTTCCTCATCCTAATACCAAGATTGGGTTAGGTGTTCCTCTAGAGGGAATGAGCTCTGAAGTGCCAGTCTGTACACAGAAACAGTCTGATCTCTTCCCTTAAGGCTCCACATACTTCCCATGTCAGTGGACAGCTGCCTATCCTTGGAGGGCTTAGTTTCTTTTCCAGATGGTTTCCTGGTGGCTGTTCTTAATTCAGTGAGCTCCCCAGAGCCCCAGCCAGAGATCACTGTGGGAATTTTCCTTGTAATCCCTATCCCTTTACTTATATAGACTCTCCTCCCCCACTCTCAACTGGACCAGGAACTCAGCCCAGTGCTCAGCCATATATCCCTACCTCTACCTCTATTCATTGTTGGATGTAAGTTCTATGATGGTACTTAGGGTGACTATTCATTTGATTACAGAGGAAGTCCTGTCTAGGTAACTTTTCTGTTGGTTGGAGACCTAGCCAGGAACAAAAATCCTGTGAGTTCTTGGAGGTTTCCCTAGTAACTGGTCTTTTTCCAATGCCACATTGGCTTCCTCTATTAAGATCTCCATCTCTTTCTTTTTTTTCTCCCTCCTTGTTCCTCTCACTCAGTCATCTCCTTCTCTCATAATTCATTCGCACCCCTTCTTGGTTGCAACCCCTTATGCTCCACATCAGCTAAGGACATCATCTCTATATTCTCTTCCTAGGGGAATCCCTAGATATCTCACCTAAGTTCCTTCAGATACCAAGCTGTTGAGTGGTTGTGGTTTGCAGCTTGGGTGTTCTTTGCTTTTTGTCTAAAGTCCACTAATGAGTGAGTACAGCTCCTGCTTATCTTTATATATTTTGGATATTGACCCTCTGTCAGATGTGCAGTTGGTGAACATCTTTTCCTATTTTATACTATTGACATTATACTTTGCCATGTAAAAGTTTTTCCGTTTCATGAGGTCCCATATATTAAAGGTTGATCTTGGTGTTCTCTTAATTTTTTGTTGCAGGGTATTTGATCACACTGTGAACATTGCTGGGGAAAACCTATTTCTAGTTGTGGTGTGACTCAGGCCTGCACACACCTTTAATCTTAGAGCCTTCTGCTTATAATGAATAGGATCAACCATATGTCAAGAGGCTGAGAAAGCAACAGGTGACAGGAAGTGAACATATGATTATTAAGAAAAAAAACATAGAGGGTAAGAGGGAGTCATAAGAACAAATAGGGAGATGCACAGAAAGTAGAAGCAAGGAACATTCAGTTTGGAGTTTTTGTTTGTTTGTTTGTTCAAAACTGCAGAGGAGGAAGGGAGGTTTCTGGAATGTAGGCCAAGAAGAAAGGTCAGCTGGGTGATATCTCTTCCTCTATGAGTTCACAGACTTTCTTTCACCCCAGCATCTGGCTCCCAATTCTTTATTGGTAAAATCGAACAATTGAGATTCTGTTAAAAAGAACTATCTCAGTCTTCAGTTTGATTATTTCCTGCCATCCTATGTGAACAAGGTGGTATCAGGAACATAGTGGTAGGAGCGAGTGGTGGGGCTGAAAAAGATGTCAGCAGGGTGGGTCCTGGGATTCTAACTGAGGATGAGGAAGTGTTCCAGGGGCAGGTGGGCCTTTTACCTGTTCTTTAACTTTTACTGGCCATACCAGTACCTGATCCAAAACCAATAGATTTTAAAGGCTGAGAATGAATCATAGTGATGTAGCACTTGCCTATCACAGGTGAGGTTGTGGGTTTAAACCCAAGTACCATTGAGAAACAAAACCCTATATTGTAAATCAGTGGGTATTATTAATATATACAGTTATATACTTAATATATATTACCTGAAAAACATGGGAAGCCACTCACTGGGTCCACCTCTCGGTGGGTGGGGCCCCCAGAGTCTATTCCTTAACCAATCAGGTAGCTGACTGTATTATTAAGAGCAGAGATCTTTCTGTCAGAATGTTTGGTACCAAGCCTCATTACCTTATTATTCCATTCAAGATCACTGATTTTACCTGACTCCAAAGGAATAATAATAATAGAATTGCGCTAGCCCTTAAAAGGTTCCTGGGAAACATTGATTGCCATTATGGCCCCTATAAATGGATGAGTTCCTTCTCCCGTTTGGAGTGGAAACCCCCTAAGATTTTTCTGCCTCACCCAAACCCTGATTTTCTCACAGTGTTTACTGATGGGAGATGCCTAGGGGCCTCCCTGGTCATTTTCCCCACCCCTCAAACAGGGGCCTGTAAGAACAATCTCTCAAGAGGTGGTGGGGTCTGCACAGTTCAAAGAACTGTTTGCCGTGGTCATGGCACTAGACTCCATAACTGAGCCATTTAATTTATTCTCTGACAGCCTATATGTTGTAAATCTCTTTCCCAATTTGGTCGAGGCTCATATTAAATTAGATTCAAACCCTGTTTCACCTCTTATGATTCAAGCTTGCCATTTACTATCGAATTAATCCCATATACTGACAACTTCTTAGAGGCCAACGTTTACCAGGTTTCCTTTCTAACAGCAACCAGCTGACTGACCGTCTAGCCTCCATGCCACAGTGTAATACTGTTACTGAGGCTACACATTTCCACCTGCTTACCCATGTTAATTGGAGGGGCCTAAAACACAAGCTTCTACAAGTGCTGGTCAAAGATCTCAAAAAAATTCTCTGAACCTGTAGGTCTTGCCACCTCTTCCTTCAGGTTCCTCCTCTCCAAAAGGTGGAGAGCAATGCCTAAGGACTTCGCCCCAATCATCTCTGGCATATTGATGTCACCCATTATGCCCCCTTTGAAAAGCTTAAGTATGTTTTTCTTTCTGTAGATACCTTTTCCCATGCCTGCTGGGTGTCAGCACATGCTGGGGGAAAATCTAAACATGCTATTAGCCACATGCTTCAGTGCTTTGCCATCCTTGGTTTACCTGACCAAATTAAAACAAATAACGACCCATGCTTTGTTAGCAAGGCCTTTTTAGACTTCCTACAAACCTGGAAGATATCAAATTCCACTCCATCCCTTATAATCCCAGAGACCAGGCCATAGTAGAAAGATTTAACCAAATGCTTAAGTCCCAATTACAGAAACAAAAGGGGGAGTCTCTACCCCAATATGATCAGTTAAGAAAAGCAAGCATTAATAACTTTAAATATTTTAAAATTTTCCAGGGAAGATGAACACTTGTCTCCATTTGAAAAACATTGTTCCTCATCAGTTACCTACAGTTCCATTTGGGTCAAATGGAGGGACCCATTGACTGTGGCCTGGAGAGGACCAGACCCACTCCTCACTGCTGGAAGAAGGTTCAGATGTGTCTTTCCCCAAAATGAAAAAAGACCCATTTGGGTACTGGCTAGAGACCTTAAGTACCTACCCCAACAGGGGGATGGCAAAAAATAATAAACCAAGGGAGTGTCCCACCCCTGAGAATGGTCTTTCTGCTTCTCTCACAGAGACAATCAAAGTTGTGGAGGCTGCCTCTCGCCCTGATACTTGTGTTGACGACCAGTGATGGAGGATTAGGTAACCCCTATGAGGCCATTGCCATCCTGGCCAGGCAGATAGGGAAGCCCTGTGACTGCCATGGAGGAACATTCTCGGTCTCATCCGTAATGGGGAAGGCCAATTGCTCAATTAGATTGTGGTAACCAAGTAGCATATAACTTTATCGATCCCATGGATTTCTAGTCCAATAACTGGGTTTTCATAAATAAACAAAAAGTCATTCCCACAGTAAATGGCAAACCAGGACCTTGCCCCTGCACCTCATATTATCAGACCATGCATATTGCCTGGCATTCAGCAGTACATCAATGTACTCATGGGTCCGATAACAAAACCTTTTGGGTTGCCACCAGAAACAGTTTTAGCTATGGAGAGACCTTTGGCTCTGCCTTGGAGGGCACACAGCAGGGCACTCAACACTGCTGGGGACCCCTGGACAATTTGTCTGATGGAATCTCCAGGCTCCTATAGGTTATTCTGATGGTGGAGGAGTCCAGGACAAGGCTCAGGACCTACAGGTCCAACACCAAATAGAAAAGCTTGTCCTAGCACAATTTCCAGAGCTCAATTACCACCCTATTGCCCTCCCTGAAAGTCGGGTGATTTCTCACTTGACCCCCAAACAGAGTCCCTCCTTAATATGATTTTTTTTCCATGCTCAATCAGACTAATCCCTCCCGTGAGGAGGACTGTTGGCTTTGTCTCCAATCGGGACCCCCTAGGCCATTAGTTCTACCTGTTAATGTTACCTTTCATAACAAGGCCTCTATTAATTCACAAAATTGCTCCCTCATGCTTCCCATTGCTGCTCAGCTTTTCCCCACACTGCCCTCTAATTCTTGTGTGTGGGCTCTACCTTCCCCTAATAATAGCAGTGTAGAGGTGGGCTCTGTCCCTCTTTACCTTTGTGATTGAAATATAACTATTCCCTCTACTCAGTATTGCCTGTCTTCTAGAATGGTCCTTGTTTGTGGAGGAGGAATGGCTTATAGCTTTCTTCCTAAGAGGTGGACGGGCCTTTGCATCCCTGCCATTCTGGTCCCCAATGTAGACATCATCCCTGGGGATGAGGCTGTCCCCATGCCATCCTTTGACTATATAGGAGTAAGATCCAAAAGAGCTATTCAAATAATACCACTTCTCATTGGACTGGGGATCACCCCAGGTGTTGCCACAGGGGCCACAGGAATTGGCCTGTCCTAATTAATCGATGATGTGAAGGCCCTCTCCAGCATCATTCATGACATTGACAGTCAATTAGAGTCTCTAGCTAAAGTGGTTCTCCAAAATAGGAGAGTGTTAGAACTACTAACTGAGGAAAAGGGGGATCTTTGCTTGTTTTTTCAGGAAAAATGCTGTTTTTATGCCAATAAGTCAGGGATTGTCCAGGATAAAATAAAAACTCCAAGAAGACCTAGAGAAGAGACAGAGAGATCTTCAAGACAATACCCTGTGGATGGGCCTTCATGGACTCTTACCCTACTTCCTTCTCCTACTTGGACCCTTTCTTCTCCTTATCCTCAGCCTTACCATTGGGCCTTGTGTGATCAATAAGATCACACAGTTTATCCACCAACAGCTAGAGGCAGTTAAAATTAACCACATAGAAGTACTCTATTAGAGAATAGCTGCTCGGGAGTCTGGTTCCTCATATAACTGGTTGTCCTCTGATAAAAGCCCCTCTTGTGCCCTCCATTTGACCAATGACGGGTAAGATCTCAGGTGGGCTGAGACACCTAAGACAGATCATGGAGTAGAAACCCCCTTGATGCATGGTACTCAATGAAAGGTAAGATCCCCCCGTGGTGGGGACAACCTGAGACAGGGGCCATATTTTAACAAAAACAGAAGGGGAAGATGTTGGGCCCTGCTGAGGCTGTGGGGTTGAGGCCCAGTGTAAATTGCTAAGCCTTCCTAGAGTTTGGTGACCAGTCTCTGGCCGTAAACACCATGTCTGAGTGACTCAGTATAGCCTGATCTAAGACTGCCTCTGCCTAGCCTCTGCTAACATGGTAAAATACTATTGGTCCTTTTCCCTCACCCCAATTACCCCATCCCAAGACTCCGACCTCTTTCTCCCAACCCTATATAAGTCCCAGATGGATGCAATAAAGTGAGTTCTTGTTTCAACAAGTCTTTCGACTCAGTTTGTGATTTCCCCAGGTGGCTAGGGGGTGCTGGGTCGTCGACACTCATCATCCCACTCCAACCCCAAGGAGAGGCCAGCTGGTCCCAATCTCACTCTGCCCTATCTGTCAGGGAGAAAGAGTCTGGCACATGGGTTTGCAGGTATTTGTTCTTTTGTGTCCCTGCATAATATTTAACTATGCCTGTAACTATATGCATATATTCATAATTGTAGTGCAAAAGTAATTGATGACCTGAACAGAATTTAGTTTGTTTACACAGGATGCTGTAAAAAGAATCTTCACATAGAGATAGAACTTCTAAAGTTTCAGAAAACAAGAGTGTCCCTAGTATATTTGAGCAAGTATTTATAAATCAAAATAGAGAAAAGAAACTAAAACTTTTCTAGAAAATAAGGCACTTATAAATTGGCCACAGTTTAAAAGTTTGTACTCATGAAAGTTGTCTTTGAAGGTTTTAAATTCTTGTTTGCATTACCAAGTCTTTGATTATTGCATTTTACATAATATACAACATATCTAACTGGGGGCTTTTTCTTTAATGTCCCTGTAACCAAAACAAAACGTTTAATTTAAAAATAGAAAAGAAAAGCAGAAAGTGGACAATGCCTGAATACTGACATCTAGGATTAACATGGACTCTGCACACACACACACACACACACACACACACACACACACACACACATTCCTGAACACACATACATACACACAAACAAACACGTTTATTTTGTACTAATTCGAATTTCTTCTATTGTTGATGCTATCAGTAGGTTTGGGGGAGTTGTTTATTTCTTCAACTCAGAAGAGTATTTTACTGAGTATTTTTAGAACTTTCCCTTTTGAATTCCAGTCTAAAAAATGAGTTTAAATATAATATTCACAAAAAGTTGTTTTATATAATGAAAACATAAACCCTTTTAGTATCATTATTCAAGGCTTTATCTATATTCTTATTGGGCTTTTGCTTTTATTTATTTTGCTGTTTAATAATTTCTACTTGAGCCTCAGGCCACTAACTTTTAACCTGAGTCTTCCTGTATTATCTAACTTTTCTCCACCTTTATGTTAGGGACCAACAACTCTGGTGCTGGGAGCCTGTGCTTTATTATAGTGTTTGCTCATTCCCATCACCATACTATAACCTCCCAGAAACTAGAGATGGTGTGCTGTGAACCTTTATACTCTCTAGCACAAGGCTAATGCTTACCAAATTGTGGAATCTTAATATTATTAATTTTAAAATGCAGTAATAAGTGACAGCATATTATTCTTTTTTTTATTCTTTCCAGGTTTAATTCCAGTATTGTTGATCTCAAATAATCAGATTATAGTGCATCTTTTTTTAACTATGTGAGTTGTTCTTTAGTTTTGCTCTGCTTAGAGAAAATCAACACTGACCAGTGATCCTTTCTCATTACAAACTTTGTAGTTATTTTTTTATATCTTAGTCATTGAAAAACTTCATAACATATTTTGTATAAGAATATTTAATCTTAATTCAAGTAATCCCAAGACATTAAAAAAGAAAATGTGCTTTTGTTTTGTTGCTAAAGGATAATTAATGAAATGCTTGAGAAAATACCAACTTTGCCACTTACTCTCTATATAAGAATAGAATTGCTCAGTCTTGTTAAACTTCAATTCCTTCATCTCTAAATTGAGTTGCTATTGGCTCATAACTTAGAATGATTGTGAGGATGATACAGAGGACATTGACACTTAGCCTAGAGTCATTACATAGTAAACACTCAGCAGATGGTAGCTACAATTAGTTTTTAATGGATCTACACAGAACTGATGAAAAGAATCTTTAGCCTTGGAGCTGGAGAGATGGATGGGTCAGTGGATAAGATCACTGGATGTCCTCCAAGCATACCCAGGTTCACTCTCTAACACCAGCATAATAGCTCATAACTGTCTGTAACACCATTCCAAGAGATCTAATGCCCTCTCCTGGCCTCTGTTGACACCAGGCACACACATGGTACACAAACACACTTGCAGATAAAACACCCATATAAATAAACAATTTTTAATTAATAGTTATTAACCATAACTAAATAGATAACTTTTGACTGATACCCAAAAACCTAGCAAAATTAAGTTTTATGTGTTATAACTAAACCAATTATAAATCAATACCTGTAATTTATCTATCATGGCTTCATGTGAAATCATGCTGCTTATTATGCATATCATGTCACCTACTAACTGGCTGTTCCTACTTTTTCCAAACAGAGTCTTTCCATGTAATGTTGTCTAGCCTTGAATTAACAATTTTTCTGGCTAATTCTCATAGTCTCTTCTTGTGTCTCAAATCAGCATTTCTAGCAGGTGACCACTATTGCTTGCTATACCATTCCCATTTTCCTGAATGATTCTGCCTCAGTCTATATCTTAAGTTTTGCAATCCCAAGCATACCCTTAAATTTGTAAAAGAACAAGCCATTAATTCCAGTGATATGAGAAAAAGAACATACATCAAGACACTTCATCTTATTTAGTATCCTCTGTTGTATAAAGTTTTTCCGGCCCATTTGGCGCCGGAGTTTGTAACCTGGCAGGCACGGTGGTGGTTGGAATCTGGTTCACGCCCGCGGCTTTTGTCCCGCAAAGAAATGAATCACACGCTTATATCTTTTAAACTGTTTGGCCCATGTCTTATGCCCATTACTAGCTAGCTCTTTTTTCTTAAATTAACTTATTTTTACTAATCTTCCCGCCATGTGGCTCAGCCCGTGACTGGCCGGTACCTCTTACATGTCTGTTCTTCTTGGGGGTTGGATGGAGACTGGCTAACTCTTTCCTACCTGCTTGTACTCTGATTCTCCACCCACTTCTACAGTGCTCTACATAGGCCAAGACAGTTCTTTATTTACAGCACACAGAGAACATTCCCACTACAATCCCCCTGTTAAAAAAAAAAAAAAAAAAAAAAAAAAAAAAAAAAAAAAAAAAAAAAAAAAAAAAAAAAAAAAAAAAAAAAAAAAAAAAAAGCACATTTAATTCCTGTAACAAACCTATGAGACAGGCATTATTTCCATATTTTATAGTTAAAGAAGCTAGTAAAACAAATTACATAGGTATTCAAGATCATGTATCTACCTAATTAACAAAGACTTTCTCTCTGCTTGTCCAAAAGCCTTATCCTAGGTAAGAATCATCATCTGCTTCTAAGACCATATTCTAAAGCCTCTCCAACGATAAGAAAAAGATGTCCCTGAATTGTGCTTTGAACAGAGAATTTGCTTTTCCCTCATCTCTCCAGGTCACTCCCATAAACTTTCCTACATGAACAAAACTGAAAAAAAGAATAAGGAGAATTTAACTAAACTGTAAGGAAAGGAGATGAAAAGTCAGTGTGGTCAAACAGCAAAATAAATGGTCAATAAATAAATCAATGGATGGATGGTAGATGGATGGATGGATAGATAGATAGGTAGGTAGGTAGGTAGGTAGATACAGATCATAAAAAAAAAAGAAACCAAAAGTCTATTTCAGATTAATGAATAAACAAAATTTACATATTTATACAATGGCATTGTTACCCAGCTTCAAAAAGAAATGGAATTCTGACCTAAGTTATAACAGAAATGAACCCTGGAAACATGCTAAGTCAAACAAACTAGATCCAAATAAAAGGACAAATAATGTGTAATTGCACTAAGAAGAGTGATCAAGTTCATCTGCAACAAAAGCAGAATGGCTTTTATCTGGATCAGAGAGAAGAAACAATGAGGAGTTGTTTAATTAGTTCAGTTTTAATATTATGGAGCAGTGAAACTGAGTGGGGAAGGAGTGGTTACTATAGTCACACAATAAGGTAGAGATACTTAATGTCAGTGGACATTTTAAAATTGGAGCAAGCAAGATGGCTCATCTGGCCTTTCCATCAAGTCTAGTGATGTAGGTTCAGTCATCGGGACTCATATGCTGGAAGGAGAGAACCAACTTCCACAAGCTGTACTCTGACCTCCAAGTATGCACACACACACACACACACACACACACACACACACACACACACACACACACAAATAAATGAATGATTTAAAAAGATGTAAAATTATGGATTTCTTAGTATACATTTTACCACAATAATAAAAATTAGTGTGGTTTCTGCTTCTGATAGCAACTAGAGTCCATTATCTTTTCTCAATAACTTTGCTTATTCTTTTTCTATAAATTCTTTTATGAATGAATGGCTATGAATGGTAGAACATATAATCCTAGTAGTTAGGAGGGTGGAGGCAGTGGGAGTCACAGGCCTGAGGCCTGCCTGGGCTACTTAGTGAGACTCTGTCTCAAAGATTATAGATGTAACTTTAAAAACATACTTATAGAGAGGTCAAGATCATGATGGGAAATCTACAGAGACAACTGAACCAAGCTAGGGGGAACTCATGAACTCTAGACTGACAGTTCTGGACCCTTCATGGGACCAGACTAGATACTCAGCATATGAGAGACAGTTGTGTAGCTTGGTCTGTTTAAGGGGCCCCTGGCAGGAGGATCAGGATCTATCCCTGGTGTATGAGCTGCTTTTTTGTAGCCCAATACCTATGGTGAGACACCCTGCACAGTCTTGATGCAAGAGAGATGGGTTTTGACCTGCCTCAGGAGAATGTAACAGGCTTTGCTGACTCCTATGGGAGGCTTTATCCTTTCTGCAGAGGGGATAGGAGGTGGGTTGGGGGAAGGCACATGAGAAGCAGGAGAGCTGGAGAAGAGATGAGAGGGGGGAATCTATGGTTGGTATGTAAAATGAATTAAAACTTTTCTTAAATAAAAAAAATACTTACAAGCTCTCACTCATTTTAGTCTAATTACAACACTATAAGATTCACTAGACCTATTATACTTTAAAGTATCCAAAAGCCAAAAATACAATTAGAAATCTGAAACCAGAGAAACCTCTAAAGACATTTCAACCAACAAACAAAAAAAGACAAAACAAAGAATATTTCTAACTTCTAGGAATGCTAAGAAAACCCAGCAAGCTTTGTGCCTCCCTTTCCCTTGACATTTCTTTCTTTTCTCCAACTTGACATTTCTGCCACAATAAACACCATTATCCACCATCCTGTTCTCTGAAACTCCCTCTGGCTGGTGCTCTAGATATTCCTTAAATGCGTTCTCTGTGAATCCTTTCTGAAGAATATTCAGCACTTAGCCCTCTGCATTTCTCTTTATATATAATCATGTTACACAATAATTCATTGACTTTCTGTCAATAAACCTTGCTGAGGACTGAGGAATACAATAGTAATCATATTATTTCCTGGTTTTTCCAAAGTGGAAAGCAAACATTTTTTTCTAAGTGGGAGAATTGAAAACTTTCTAAGGCTGAACAATTTTCTGTTCTATTTGCTCAGGTAGTCTATTACACATTGAGCTTCAGTCAACCAACCATACATTTTATGTTCATGCAACAGTACATACAGTAAATCTTAGCTAACGACTCACTGTTCTTTAAACATGTTTCTATATATGTACATATATGTATGTATGTATACATGTTTATGCCATACTTCAACAAAATATAGAAAAATAAGAACAATTCAAAGGAGTAATAAGAATAGTTATGACATTAAGAAAACTCAATAGCCCAACTATAAGGAGGCTTATGTCAGCCTAATTCTATGGTTTCTCCCTGTGTAGTAGGTCTATATTTTTGGAGAAGAAATGAAGAAATAAGAAGGGGGAAGAAGAATAAAATAAAAGAGTTGGGTAAGAAGAAGAGCTCCAAGATTTAAAATGAAAAGTTATTGCTTTAATAGAGAAGGTATATGAATAACTATAGATGTCTTGCAGATCAAACAAGAACTCCAGTGGTTAGAGGTGTTGAATGAATTGAAGATGTTCCCAGAGGAAGCATTTCGCAAAGGCAAGATGGTTGTCCAAATAGCATAAGAATACAAGGAGCACAAATAGTAAGTACTTAACCTTGAAAATTTTAATTATATTCTTGAAAATAAAAAAAATTAAATTTAAGGACTAGTATGTAATTAATAAAAAGCATACAGTACTAAAATTCAGAAAACTTAAAGCTAGCAGGCTGTTATGCAAGCTAAGTCCCTTAATATTCCAGGCTTAGCTCCTCATCTCTAAAATGAATATAAAGCATATATTCTGGTTTCAGAATTCTGTGCGCATCTGATTTTCTGTGGCTTGGTGCCACATGATGATTAAGTCTTTAACAGTACACAGCTGATGTAAAGTGGTGACAATGAGGAACGATATGAGTCACGAGCACGAATGTTGGCAGCCAGCTATAGGGAAGGAGGCTGTGAGTCTGTTATATTTTCTATGAGAGTTATAAATGGATTAAGGTGGATGGTAAGCGATAATGAGGATTTGAAATAAATGGAATTCATTTCAAACAATATGAATAAAGAAAAAACTAATTTAATATTCTTTAAGAGCACAACATTTCTTCAAGTAGCAGGACATTTCTTAAAGAAACAAAGTATTTCTGGCTTCTTATTGAACTGAAAAATGGTGGAAACGTTAAGTGTCACCATCCCGTTATTTATCTTTTAAAGTACTAATTACATGCATCTCTTCATTATCTGCCTTGTTACTAACATTGTCTGAATTCTCATCTTCTGACTTGTTATGGTGAAGAGCTTCAGCTTGATTTCACTGACTCGAATCTTTTATTAAAAATGCTTGCCATAGATTGCTTTTGAAATATTCCTTAGTTATTCCACCATGAATAAATACATCCAAATATCATATAATACATGTAAATACACAAAAGTATTTATTGAATATGCTGTAATAATGCGGGATTAAATTAATATTTTATGAATATTATTTTACTATATTACATCCGTGTAATATATATTGACTATATCTCCCCCTGGGAGTCAGCAAAGCCTGGAACATTCAGCTGAGGCAGTTTGAAGCCCCTGTCATTGCATCAGAGCTGATCAAGGTGTCCCCCCATAGGTAATGGGTTCCAAAAAGCCAGCTTATGCCCAGGTATAGATCCTGAACCCACTGCCAGGGGCCCCTTAAACAGACCAAGCTACACAACTGTCTCCCGAATGCAGAGGTTCTAGTCCCATCCCACGCAGGATCCACAACTGTCACTTTAAAGTTCATGAATTCCCATTGACTTGGTTCAGTTGTCTCTAGATTTTTCCCACCATTATCTTGACTTCCCTTTAACATGTTTTTAAAGTTACATCTATAATCTTTGAGACAGGGTTTCACTAAGTAGCCCAGGCCTCAGGTCTGTGATTCTCCTGCCCCCACCCTCCTAACTGCTAGAATTGTATGTTCTACCATTCATAGCCATTCATTCTGGGAAAAATATCCAGGGAAAAAGAATAAGCAAAATTATTGAGAAAAGATAATGGACTCTAGTTACTATCAGAAAAATAAACCACAGTAATATACAGGGATGTAATATACTTACAATGGCCCACCAGAGCCATGTTGACCTGAGTGGCCTGGGCTGCCACCCAGAGCCATAGTGTTGTCTGAGCCTCAGCTGCTGCCATGTTTGGGTCCGTAGTTCTGCTGCAGCTAGAGTCTATGTTGCAGACTGTGGCCTGTGTTACCACAGGGGGCCATAGGAAACATGCATGATGAAATCAGAGGGCCATGCTGAGCTGGCCCCATCCTTCTACGGCTCTGGGGAAGCTAGCTCTGCCCTTCGCTGGACATTGTAGCAAAAGAGTTGTCCCTGAACCTTACAAGAGAGATGCTTCCCCCATCTCACTCTGAACTCAGCAGAGATGCCTCTACCCCTCACCACTAGCAGGGGAGAACTGGCCCTGATGAAACGGGTGTAGAAGAGCTGGCTCCTCCCTTTACCTGAGTGGGCGTGGCCCCAGTGGCCTTGGCTTAGCCCACTCTAACATTGAAGACCTGCTGGAACACTGTGAAGGAACTAGTTCTGTGGAACTGGACCGATATCTGCAGAATCTCTATGACTGGCGAGGCCACAGGATATATCTGAGAGAAGTTCCTGTGAAAGTTCAGTGATGGTGGTGCACCATAAACCAGAGGCCTTGAATCAGACCAACAATTCATTGCAATGAACATTTGCAAGTAAAGCTGGTTGGACAAAAAGGTAGTCAGTCTGTACTGTGAGGGCACCATTGTCACCAAGATAATTGAAAGGGTGTTGGGGAGGCAGAGAAAACAGAGGAGCAAAGAGGATTTTTTGGTTGGTTGGCTTTTAATTTTACTTTATTTTCTTTTGCGGGGGTGGGGGGCAGAGATGCTGATAGAGTGAAGGCTGAATATGGAGGGACTGGGAAATGAGCAGAATTGGGGTATATGATGCAAAATTCCCAAGAAATCAATAAAAAAAAATTATGATGTTTTTAAAGAACTACAGTGGCTGTCCTGTCATTCACATCAAACCATGTCAGATTCTCAAAAGCTTGCATTCTCTGATCTCAGACACTCTTTCTGCCTTTGCTCCTGTACACATCAATATAAACTATCCACCTAATCCCATCAAGTACTTCCAAGCAGGTCAACCTTCCATACAACCTTCCTTGTACTCATTTCTCACCTATTTCTTACACACACAATGTAATTCCAATCCCAATACCTCTGCTATATTTTTCTCTCTCTTAGAAATATGTTATTACATATGGTTCATCTATTAAAAATATTATCTGCATATCAAGAGTATAGCTAAGTGTTCAGCTCATCCACGTATTTACTGTTAACTAGGTATAGATGAAAGCAGCCCTACCTTGAAGATGACTACATTCCATAGAGAAAAATGTATAAGTAAACCAAAAATTACAAACTTTCTGAGCAGAATGCTTAGAGTTCTGTGAGAGGACAGAGGACAGGCATTGAAACCAGATATTAACGTGCATTGGCAATGGCTGCTCAGTGTAAATGAACCTTTGTCAGTCTTTAAGGCAGAGAAACACCAGGTGCAAAAGCATGAAATATCATAATGGATTCCAAATATGGGATCAGCTGAAGATTATGGTAACTCTGTGTACACTTTCAGAAGTGTAAGATATGAGACTAAAAATATGAGCTAGAGAATGGTAGAGAAGCTGGCATGCTAAAGGATTTTGGTTTTGCTCCAAAAACTGGGAAGCTGTTTTGGAATTTTCAGTAGGAGAGTAAGTTCAAGTGATGAGTCCAAGGAAAAAGCATTTTAACACAAGAATGAGTAAAAGATTATTCAAAATGAAGGCAGAGACCACCATACTATACATACAAATACACACACATAACACATAAAATGACCTGTACTTATTAGAAATGATACCATAGAGATTCATAAAGTAGAACTAGTGATGAATTCAGTATGGGAAAATAAAGAAGAAAATTTCTAAAGATCCTCTGGGGAGAATCATATAGCCACATCCAGTTGTGTCATTCACATAGAACTACAGACGTGAACGTAACTGTCCTGTGCTCACCAGTCATAACTGAATGTTTTCTGAAGCAACATAAGGTACACATGGCCTGAGAAACTTGGAATTAAAGTCAGGTCTACTTCTAATATCAATATTTCCAAAATGTATATTATGCTCTCCAAAGAGGAGAAACAATTCATTCCAATTTTAATGATTAGCATAAAATTTATACCACTATACTTTAGAATTAATATCTTAGTTCCTAGGATAAATAATTTCTTTAATTTGTAAAATAGTTTTAAAGACCTGTGTTGGCTATAGTGTGAGTTACTTAACTGGCAAAAATAAACAAATATGATAGTATCAATACATCATAAGATATTAAATAGAAAATAAAGCAAAGGAAAAAGATTGACATACATGCAGATACCACTAAAAGGCAGAGGAGCATGCAGGTAATTATTTTACTGAATTATTTTAGTAAATATTGAATTATTTTAAACTGTTTCAGCATCTGCATCTATGGTGACTGTCATAACCCATAATCTTCTTAGAAGGGCATAAGCTTGATCATTCTATCCATGGAAAATCCCTAAATATATTATAATGACTACAAGAATCTCTAATAAACATATTTTGATAATCCAACTGATCTAGAAAACAATTTTTTGGGAGGCAGAACATGGCTTCCTTTAATAATTTGACAATAGTTTTCTACCAAAATATGTATGTAAGGGACAACCAAGTGATTCATAAAACCATTTAAAGCTATACACGGTATTAGGTCCTCAAATTATAGCCTACATGTTTAACATAAAAGGTGGTTCACCAGCTTGGGATATGAAGAAACTTAAGAGAGACATCCAGTGAGCCCCCTAGGAAGAGAAAATAGAAAAGATCTCCTTAGTTATTTGGGAGCATAAGGTGTTGCAACCAAGAAGAGGTGGGAACAAATCATGAGAGAAGGAGATGATTGAGTGAGAGGAACCACAAGGAGAGAGAGAAAAAAAAGAGATGAAGATCTTAATAGAGGAAACCAATGTGGAGTTGGAAAAAGACCAGGTGCTAGGGAAACCTCCAAGAACTCATAAGATGTCCCTGGCTAGGTCTCCAACCAATAGTGAAGGTTTTGCCTAGACAGGACTTCCTCTATAATCAAATGAATAGTCACCCTAAGTGCCATCATAGAACTTACATCCAACAATGAATAGAGATAGAGGCAGGGATACATGGCTGAGCACTGGGCTGAGTCCCTGGTCCAGCTGATAGCGGGGGAGGAGACTCTATATGAGCAAAAGGATAGGGAGTGTGAGAAAATTTCTCACAGTGATGGCTGGCTGGAGCTCTGGGGAGCTCACTGAATCAAGAACAGGCACCAGGGAAACATCTAGAAAAGGAACTAGGCCCTCCAAGTATAGGCATCTGTCCACTGACATGGACAGTACATAGATCCTCAAGAGGAGAGTTAAGACTGTGTTTCTGTGCATGGAATGGCACCTTGGAGCCCATCCCCTCCAGAAGAACACCTAACACAGTCTTGATATTAGGATGAGGATATTGGACTTGCCTGGAGTGGATGCTGAGCTAATCCACCTTGTGACCTCATGCCCTTTCTGGGGAAGGGATGTGGGGATGGGAAGGGGATTGGAGGATGGAGAGGAGGGAGGCTGAAGGCTGACCAGGAGGGGTTGGGAGTTGGAACAAGGGGATACATGGATTAAAAAAAGACTTTATTCTATAAAAGTAAAAATAAAAAATTTAAAAAGGTGGTTTGCCAGCTTCTTAAATAAAAAGATACATAATTCTAATTTTAAATTAAAATGTATAAATACATTATTTCATTGATGTAACAGTAGAATAAAAGACCTAGAAGATCACAATCAAGACATACTGGGCTCACCTTAAAACAGTGCTTGAAATAAACAGTATGTGCATAGCATGTTCTTCATAAATTTTGAATAAATGATTAGAAAATAATGATTTTAAATTTAAGCAAAGTATTAACTATTTTAGATTTTAGTAAAATTCAGAAATCACTTAAAAGGAAATCTGAGGTGGAAAACACCTATGTAAAAGTTCATTAGTTCTTTGAGTTATAAGATGTTTATAAAAGAATGTGTCCTTTCACAGAAGTTATACCCTTCACTTTAAAAGGGATTACAAAGAGGTTAAGAGGCCTGCTTAAAAACTGGATAACCCTATGGTCCCACTGACCCAATAATGCTTGGATCAGTCTTCACTCCTGGCCAAATCCAGTTTTGTCCCCCCTCCCTCAAGAGTGAGTCAGGTGTTCCTATAGTTGGACTGGGGTTTGAAGGGTCAGT
>PVIH01001382.1:83368-240138 GCA_004025045.1 Sigmodon hispidus
TTGCAGAGAAGAAAAATGACCAGATGTGGTGGGAGGGGGAAGAGACCTTGAATAAGGATATACAGGGATGGAAAAAAAAATTCAGAGGGAAAGCTGAACACAAAGTAAATATATGTGTAGCAATCTTATTTGCATTTCCACCCTTGATAAGCCATGCTTATGATTCTTATCCTCTGTATAGTTATTGTTAACTCTTCCGAATTTTTAATTCTTTTTACTGTTTTTTTTGATAAATACAAAATAAAAAAGGAAAAAAAAAACTGGATAGCTAAGTATAACATATACTGACATGTACTGTTTATTTTTACATTTGGGGTTAAAATAAAACTATCTTCCGAAATAAAAACTAAACAGTAACAAAGCTAATATGTTTATTCTTGGAAGTTTTGTTTGAAAATAAGCTACCAAGACAAGAAATAGACTCTGTGACTCCTTGGTACCATTCTTATTATACCTGCCAGGAGAAATCTTCTCTTCTAGGCAGACACTGAGTGGACAGGCTTCAGGACATGCCTTCCTGTATCAAAAGGACAGTGTTACCATGATGAAAGTCATCTGTGCTTTCTTTGGACAACAAAATCCAAAAGTACAATCAGAAGTCATCCCTAAAGTTTCCAGGCTCCAAAGATACAACTGAGTTAATGGTCCAGGAAGAGTTGTCCCCTTATCACATAATGTTAATAAACATTGACCTTAAGGGCCAGTCAAGTTAATTACAGCTACAGAGTGCTGCCTGATTACGAATTCACAATTCTCATCCTAAAGCCAATTTTATTTTCTTAAAATCATTGAAATGGAATTGGTCTGCTGTTAAGGTTTTATTAAAATCTCATTAAGTAGCTATAACTTGGAGAGAGATAAATACTTGTATTTGGCCATTTAGAAATGTTGTTAAGGGTTTTATTTTCTGTCTGAAGGAATATAACAAAATCACTTTCTTCAGTTATTTACAACATCTGTTTTTCTAACTAAACTATGAGCCCTTTAATATAAAGATTTATGGCTTATAAATTGCCAAATCAACACCAGATATGCACAGCCTGCATCAAATAGGCACTAGATGTAAGTATACTGTGCGGAAGAGAGAAGATGGTTCCCTTTTGGGTTAGAGCAAATAGAAATGGCTTATATGTACAGTCATTCCTTTACCTGAATGTTATCTCTTCCTCATCTTTATGATAATCAAACACTGGAATCAGAATCCAAGTGAACAATTGGGATAGTTCCTTAAGCTGTTAGGAAGCAGCAGTTTCCTCCCAGATACCATAGCAAAAGCTCTAGCAATTATCTTCAGGAAGGTGTTAGAGAGGACTTTATCCCACTAAAGTTCAAATAAGTAAAGAAATTTTCCAAAAGTTACATATTCAAAAGTAATAGTTCTGGGTTTCAAGTCCAGGTGTGTTTCAGGCCACATTCTCTAACATCTTCCTATATCTACATCACCTCAGGAGATAATATCCAAGTAATGATACTTCTTCCCATACATGTTTTTAAACATTTTAACTGAAAATATCAATGTAATTATTAAGGTGAAACATTTATTTTTAAATATAGATTTTTATCGTTTAGAATCTATTGAAATAATATATAACTCACTGTAAAAATAGTGCTGCAACTTAAATGCTTTATGACCGAGTCCTTTCATCTTTTAAATTATATTGACTAGAGATGTAAATGTGTTGCTATTCATTTAACCTGTTTGTTAAAGTAGATTGCATTCATCACTGGTAATTTACAGAATTACATTGCAGACTTAGCTTTTATAGGAGTTAGGGTAAAATGGTTACTCTGGTCCTTCCTCTCCCATTTTGTGACACTCAAAATCAACACAGGTTTCTCTCTTTTGCTGGTAGGGTAAGGAATGCTTAGTAGGTGAAATACTTCCTTCCATCTGGATCTGAGTTTAACCCTCAGAATCTACATGAAATCTTGAACAATGATGACAATCATCATAGAAAGATACACACCCACAGGTATCCCAAACGTTAGAGAATTTACCAACAACTTTTTCACTGCATTTAGAGACCACTCCACGAGAACTAACTCAAAAAGTATTGTGGAGTTAATCATTTTGCTTTTTATCTGGGAATTATGGATATTTCTAAATAAATTCCCATAAGGACAAATAGCCCAATAACTATAAAGCTGAGTCTCTTACATTTATTTAGAAATTTAACATATTAATTACCTTGTGAAAAATTTAGAAATTCAAACAGGAACTACAAAGGCAAGCTTTTTAACAGAATATAAGAGATGGAAGAAAGAATCACAGGCATTAAATATACAATAGAACAGTTTGATACATCAGTCAAAGAAAATGTTAAATCAAAAAATTCCCAGCACAAAATATCCAGGAAATCTAGTATACTACAAAAAGGCCAAATTTAAGAATAAGTGGAATAGAAAGATAGAAAAATCCCAGGAAACAGGCCCAGATGTATTTTCAACAAAATCATACATAAATTTCCTAACTTAAAAAAAAAAGGTGTCTATAATGGTAAAAAGAAGTATACAGACCACCATATAGGTTGGACCAGAAAAGAAAGTCCCCTCACCACATAATAATCAAAATACTAAACATACAGAACAAAGAAATAGTATTAAAAACTATAAGGGAGAAAGCCAAGTAACATATAAAGGTGGGTCTATTAGAATTACATCTGGCTTCTCAGCAAAAGACTCTAAAATCCAGAAGGGCCTGGACAGATGTCATGCAAACTCCAAGAGACAACAGATGCCAACACATATTGCTATACCTAGAAAAACTTTCAATAACCATAACTGGAGAAAATAAGATATTCCATAATAAAGTCAAATTTAAATAATTTCTAAGTACAAATTCAGGCCTACCGAAGGTGTTAGATAGAAAACTCCCACCTAAGTTTAGCAAGACCCATTAAACACAAGAAATAAATAACAAATAAATCTCACACCAGAAAAAAAATCATAAGAAGAAAAGTATACACATCATCATCACCACCAACAACAACAGCAAAAACAAAATAATAGAATCAGCAATCACTGATCATTGATTTCTCTCAATATCAATCATCTCAATTCCCCAATAAAAAGATACAAACTAAGAGAGTGGATGTGAAAGCAGGATTCATCCTTCTGCTACAACCAAGAAACACATCTCAACATCAAAAATTGACATTGCCTCCAGAGTAAATGGTTGAAAAGATATTCCAAGCAAATGGACCTAAGAATGAGGCTGTTATAGCCTTTTAATATCTAACAAAACAGACTTCAAAAAACTAATCAGAAGAGATAGAAAATGATGATACATATTCACAAAAAAGTTCACTGAGATGACATTTCAATTTTTAACATCTATGCACTAAACACAAGGTCACCCAAGTTTATTTATATATATGTCTATACATAGACACACACACACATATATATAAATAAAATACATATATATATATAATATACACATACTACAGTTTAAATCACATACTGACCCTCACACACTGATAGGACAAGAATTCAATATCCCATTCTCATCAATGGACATTTCATCTACATAAAAACTAAACAGAGAAATATTGGAGCTCACAAATGCTATAAACCAAGTGAACATAATGAGTGTTTACCAAACACAAAAGAATATATCTTCTTTGCACCCCCTGGAGCTTTCTCCAAAATGGACTATGTACTGGACACAAAGAAGTATCAACAGATACAAAAGAACTGAAATAGCCCCACATATACACACAAATCCTATCAGACCCCATGGATTAAAGCTGGATTTCAACAGTAAACAACAGAGACATTATAAACTAACAGGAACTGAACAACTCTCTCCTGAATGAATGCTGGGTCAAGGCAGAAATAAAGAAAGAAATTAAAGACTTTCTGGACTTAATGAAAATGAACATACAACATAGCCAAATTTTTAGGACACAGTGTATGGGATAATGCTGTAAATATTTTTTACTTGTATTTGTTTAATAAATTCCTAATTGGCCAGAAGCTAGATAGGAAATAGAGATAGGGCAATCAGACTAGGAAAATTCTGTGAAGTAGAAGATCAGAAAGGCAGAATTCTGCCAGACACAGAAAGAAAGTCAGAAATGCTGCACTGAAGAAAAGGTACCAAGCCATGTGGCTAAACATAAACAAGAAATATGGATTAACTTAAAGTGTAACAGTTAGATAGTAATATGTCTGAGCCATAGGCCAAATATCTTGTAATTAATATAAGCCTTGTGTGATTATTTGGGAATAAATTGCTGCAGAACTGGCTGAGTGGGACAGAGAAACCTCTTTCTACAACAATGAAAGTGGTATGAATAGTAAAGTTCACAGTACTGAGTTCCTACATTTAAAAAAATGGAAGACATCTTACACTAGCAATTTAACAGCATGTCTGAAAGCTCTAGGACAAAAAGGAGTAAGCAGACCCAAGAGGAGTAGACAGCGAGAAATAATCAAACTGAGGGCTAAAAGCAATTTTTTAAAAATACATATAAAGAATCAATGAAACAGAGTTGGCTCTTTGAAAAATCAATAATGTAAACACACCTTTATCCTAACTAACTAAAAGTCTGATAGAGAATATCCAAACTTACAAAATCAGAAGCAAAAAGGGAGATATAACAACAGGCACCAAGAAAATTCAGAAAATCATAAGGATATACTTTAAAAGCCAGCACTCTATCAAATTGGAAATTTTAAAAGACGTGAATAATTTTCTCACCAAGTAACACTGAACATAGTTAAACCAAGATCATATAAACAATTTAAATAGACCTAGATCCGTAGAAGCAATTCTCCAAAATAAAAAAAAAAAACCAGAAGATGGCTTTAGCACAAAATTCAACTAGACATTCAAAGAAGAGTTAATGCCAGTATTCTCAAATTATTTCACAAAAGAAAAAATAAATGTTGTACAATTTATCTTATGAGGTCATAATTACTCTGATACTCAAATCAAATAAAGACTCAATAAAGAAAAAGAACTACAGATCAAGTTCCTTTATGAACATAGATGCAAAACTATTCCTTATATAATTAAAAAACAAATTTAAAAACATATCAAAACAATCATCCACCATGACCAAGTACGTTTCATCCCAGAAATACAGAAATGGTTCAATATGTAAAAAATTAACAAATATAATTCACCATATAAACAAACTAAAAGAAAAACAACATACACATGACTACATGAAGAAAAGACCTTTGACAAAATCAAACATCCCTTCATGTTAAAAGTCCTGGAAAGATTAGGAATACTAGGGACATACATAAACATAATCAAGGCAGTTTACAGCAAGCCTATAGCCAACATCAATTTAAATGGAGAGAAATTCAAATCAATTCTGCTAAAATTAGGAACAAGACAAGGTTGTCAACTCTCTCCATATCTATTTACTATAGTACTTGAAGTCTGAGCTAGTACAAGACAACTGAAGGAGATCAACAAAATACATATTAGAAAGGAGATGATTGTGATAGCATAAATAAGTGACCCTAAAACAAACATTTTCAGCAAAGTAGCTGGATTTAAGACTAATTCAAAAAATTAATACCTCTCCTATATACAAATGACAAACAGACTAAGAAAGAATCATTTCACAATGGCCTCAAGCAATATAAAATATCCTTGGGTAATCTAACCAAAAAAGTGATAGACCTGTATGATAAAACTTGAAATATTTGAAGAAAAAATGGATAAAATATCAGAAGATCGAACCATCTTTCCTGTTCATGGATAGATAAAATGTACATAGTAAAAAAATGCCCATTCTGACAAAAAGCAATCTATAGATTCAATGCAATCCCCATCAAAATGCTAACACAATTCTTTACAGATCTTGAAAGAACAATACTCCACTTGATATGAAAAAAACAAAAATTCAGAATAGCTAAAAAAAATTCTGTACAATAAAAGAACTTCCAGAGGTATTACATCCCACATTTCAAGAACTGTATCTTAACTATAGCATTGAAAACTTCATAGTATTGACATAAAAACAGACAGGTGAATCAATGCAATCAAACTGACCTAAATGTAAATCCATGCAACTATGGACACCCAATTTTTGACAAAGAAACCAAAATTATACAATAAAAAAAGCATTTTCAACAAATGATGCTGGCATAACTGGAGGTTGGCATGTAGAAGAATGGAAATATATATCTATATCTATCGCTGCACAAATCTCAAGTCCAAGTGGATCAAAGACCTGAATATGAACCCAGTTACACTGAACTTGATAGAAGAGAAAATGGGAAACAGCCTTGAACGAACACACTGGCAAATGAGACAAGTTTTTGAATAAAATATCAAGAGCACAGACACTGAAAGCAATAATTAATAAATGTGACCTCACAAAATATAAAAGCTTCTGTAAGTCAAAGAATATTTTCAATAAAACAAAACAGGAGCCTACACAATGGGAAAAGATCTTTTCCATATCTGAAAGAAGGATGATCTCATATATATATATATATATATATATATATATATATATATGAAACTAAACTTCAAAAAAATCAAATAATCCAATTTTAAAAACCTAAACAGAGAATTCTCAATGAAAGGATCTCAAATGGCCAAAAATCACTTAAAAAACTGTTTAACATCCTTAGCCATCAGAAAATGCAAATCAAAATGGCTC
This sequence comes from Sigmodon hispidus, assembly GCA_004025045.1. Taxonomy (NCBI): domain Eukaryota; kingdom Metazoa; phylum Chordata; class Mammalia; order Rodentia; family Cricetidae; genus Sigmodon; species Sigmodon hispidus. The sequence goes on from PVIH01001382.1 coordinate 90,001, forward strand.
TGAGATCCCATTTTACACCTGTCAGAATGGCTAAGATCAAAAACACAAATGACAACTTATGCTGGAGAAGATATAGAGCAAGGGGAACACTCCTTCATTGATGATGGGATTGATGATAACTTGTTCAGCCATTTTAGAATATACATTACTTCTATGTATATACCCAAAGAATGCTCAATCATACCACAAGGACACTTGCTCAACTATATTTAGCAGCCTTATTTGTAATAGTCAGAACCTGGAAACAATGTAGATGTCCCAAAACTGAAGAATAAATTTTTTAAAATGTGGTACATTTACATAATGGAGTGTTACTCAACTGTTAAAAATTACATAATGAAATTAAAAGATGAATAAAGCTAAACTAAAAAAAAGAAAACTATCCTGGGAAGAAGAGAAGAAGAGCAGGAAAGGTCAAGGACAACACAAAAAACCCACAGAAACAACTAACCTGGACTCAAAGGAGCTCACAGAGACTAGACAGACAGACAGGGAGCCTGCATGGGACCAACCTATACACTCTATAGATGAGTGACTGTTGTGTGGCTTGGTCTACTTGTGGTACTGTAACAGTGACAGTAGGGGCTATACCTAACACTTTGACTAGATTTGGAGAATCTAGTTCTCATACTGGGTCGCCTTGCCTTGCCTTGCCTTAATACCAGTCCTACCTCAACTTGATATACCATGTTTTGTTGATACCCTTGGGAAACCTGCCTCTTTCTAAAGAGAAATAGAAGAGGAGTATATGGGGGGAAGTGGAAGGGAGAAAATGGGAGGAGAGAAGTCAGGAGAAGCTATGTTAAGATGTAAAAATAAATAAATAAATCTAATTAATAATATTAATTTTAAAAGAACAAAACAGTAGCCTACAGAATGAGAAAAGATCTTCACTAATCAATCTCACATCTGACAGAGGACTAATATTCAAAAATATATAAAGAACTCAATAAACTAGACATAAACAACCAAATATTCCAATTTTAAAAATGGGGCACATATCTAAATAGAAAATTCCCAATAGAAGAATCTGAAATGGCCAAGAAACAGTTAATGAAAAATTAATCATTAGCCATTACTGAAATGAAAATCAAAACAACTCTAAGACTCCATCTTACAGCAGTCAGAATGGTTAAGATCAAATACACATGTGACAGTTGATGCTGGAGAGGATGTGAAGTAAGAACACCCCTTCATTGCTGGTGGGAGTGCAAAATTGTTTAGCCAGTTAGAAATTAATACCATGGTGGCTCAGAAAATTGGATTTGATCTACCTCAATACACCCAACTATACCACTCCAGAGCACATATCCAAAAGATGCTCTCCCATACCACAAGGAAACTTGCTTAAGTATGTTCATAGCACCTTTATTTGAAATAGCCAGAAACTGGAAACAATCCACATGTCCCTCAACTGAAGTATGGATTTAAAAAAAAAAAGTGCTACATTTACACAAAGCAATATTACTCAGTAATTTTTAAAAATGACATCATAAAATGTGTAGAGAAATGGATGGAACTAGAAAAGATCATTCTGAGTGAGGTAATTTAGACCCAAAAAGACAAACATGCTTGGTGCCTAGACCAGCTGTCATCAGAGAGGATTCACCTAGAAACTGATGGAAAGAGATGCAGACCCACACACAACCACACTATAGGTAGAAGTCAGGGAATCCTGTGGAAGAGAGGGAGGATGGATTGTAGGATCCAGTGGGGTCTAGGGCACCACAAGAAAACCCACAGAATCAACTAACTTGAGCTCATAGGCTTACAGAGATTGAACCATCATCAACCAGGGAACCTGCACAGGACTGACCTAGGTCCTTAGCATGTATGTCATAGATGTGTAGCTTTATTTTTGTGGGACTTCTAACAGTAGGACCTAATAGGAGCTGTCTCGACTCTGTTGCCTGCTTCTGGGACCCATTCCTCCTATAAGATCGGCTCATCCAGCCTTAATAGAAGAGGAGGTGCATAGTCTTACTGGGACTTGATACTCTATGACTGCCTGATATCCACAGGAGGCCAGCCCATTTCTGAGTAGAAGTGGACAGGAGGGAAGAGGGGAGGTGGAGGGGGGGAACTGGGAGGAGAGGGGGAAGGGTGAGCTTTGGTTGGGATACAAAAACAAAGAAAGTAAACAAACAGAATAAAATAAAAATAAATAAAGAAAAGACAAAGGAAACCCCCAGCCCCAGACATTCCTTGGAAACTCTTGGCCAGCGAAGCAGATAGGCTGATGACAGATTCAGCCCTCAGCTCTACCAAGTCCAATCCCCAGTTTCACCCCTAGCTCTGTAGTACACACCTCTGTCCTCACCTCCAGTCAATCACACAGAATTTCCCCCACCTAACTCCCAATCCCCAGCTCCAGCAGGCACTCCCTGGAAACCCATAGGCTACTCTGACAAGGAAAACAGGTAGGCTAAGTATGGATCATCATCTATCATTCTTCTCCTCCAAATCCAGTCTTCCAGGCTCATTTTTAACTCTGCAAAAGACCTTGTCTCCAGTAAATCAAACAGATCTTCCCCTCCTTACCTCCCTCCCACTTCTCATTGCTTTACCCAAGCCCTAACTCAAACAGGCATTCACTGGCAACCATAGGCCACTGAGGGGAAATAGTATTTGGTTTTCTCCTAGGTCCATGGTCTATCCAATCTCAAGTTACTGGCACCTTCTCAATATCGGGAAAAGGCTCCAACCCGTGGAGTGAGCCTTACATCTGAGCAAATAGTGGTAGTGGTTGGTCACTCTCATATATTTGTGCCACTATTGCATTAGCAGATCTTTCAGGTAGGTCATCTTTATAGGTGGAAGGGATTGTAGCTGTGTTGGCTTTAACTTTTCTCTTCTGGTAGCAATGCAGAGTGCCTTCCAGTACCAGTCAGTAGAAGTAAAGGCCTTCTGTAGGCACCAGCCTAACTTCTCCATGTTCATGAGTTACATAGGTGTTATCTTCAGTAACAGGGCCTTGGTTTGTCTAGAACAACCAATAGTCTTGGCAATAGCCTGCATTTTAAGAAAGAGGTTATTTCCATGAATCCCTTTAAACAACTAGATGTATCCCATTCCCAGCACATTCCCAGAACGTTTTATTTAGTGGAAAGAGTTTGTTAGGGGTTTGTCCTTCCCCCTCCCCATTATTTGATGGTTCCATTTATATTTATTTCATATATTATGGTGGTTTGAATAAACATGGCTCACATAGGACCATAGGATATGGCACAAGGAGTTGTGTCCTTATTGGAGTAGATGTGGCTTTGTGGGAGGAGGTGTGTCACTAAGGGGTGGGATTTGAGGTCTCAGAAGCTCAAGCCAGTTCACTTCCTGATGCCTGCATATCCAGATGTAGACCTCTCAGCTGTCTCTCCAGCACATGCTTTCATGTCTCCATGCTTCCTGTCATGATGATAATGAGCTAAACTTCTGAATGGTAAGCTAGTTCCAATTTAATGTTTTCCTTTGTAAATGTTGGCAATGGTGTCTCTTCACAATAACAGAAACCTTAATACATATATGTATATATTTTACGAAGCTTCAACTGTAGTATGATTCTATATAATCCCAATATGCAGACTTTTAACAGGTTATTTCTTCAGTGAGAAGATAAAAATCATACATATAAAAAATTCCCACAGATTTGGCATTTATGCCACTGTTTGGCTAAAGACCAAATTTATGCATAGAAAGTCAACAGGTAAAGTAGTGTGCTCACATTTTTTCCTCATTTTTCTATTTTTTTAATTAGAAATAAAGATTGAGCAAGGATAGCTAAAGAACTGTAGAAAAGAAGCATACTCTGTCTTGACTTCACTTTTTTGGGATATGTTAGCAGGCCAACAAGAACATACCATTAATGGAGGCTTGCTTGCCCCTCTCACAACTAAGACACAAAAGGTAGCTCCTACCCAGTAAATAGACACTCTCTATGTTTTCTTTAGTTATACTCTAGATGCCTATGAATGGTTTGCAAATGATAACCTATCCTACGATCTTATGTATGCTAGGATTTTGAGTTGGTTGAACATGAAAGATTTCTGTTAAAGCTAAACATATGCCTGCCATGGCAGAAGCAGTAAAGATATGGAATGCTTTACCAATAAAATATTCTTTGCTGAAAGGGGAAAAAATACAAAACTTGGCACTGGCTTATAACCACAACACTGGGAGGCAGAGACAGGTAGATCCTTAGGGTACACTGGCTGTTAGGATTCTGCTCCAACACGGGCCACCTAGACTAATGTACTTGATGATTTTCAAGCAAGAAAGGTACCCTATTTCAAGAGAAAGAGGGTGGTACCTGAGAAACACTGTCCATGGTTGTCCTCTGACCTCCATATCAATAAGCACCTATGTACACATGTGTACCTGCACATGCACACAAGTACACACAAATTAATAAATAAGGAAATAAATATAGCAATGGAAGTTACTATTACAATGTTACTTGGGTATCTATTAAATACAGTGCACTTTGACCTAATGAAACTGGTTTATATCATATCCATAAGCAACTGAAATGAAGGCAGTACTCTATGTTAGTATTTTACAGATATGAATACTAAAACTTCAGGGTTACACAGTAAGCCAGGGAGAGTTTGGGAAGTTGCAAGAATCTTTCAACGTGTATACAAGAAAAATACTGCTAATTCCATTCTAGTTACCACACTGTTTCATCGAGAATGCTAATTAGAAGGGTGATCTATTGATTAGTATACAATTTCTTCATCAATTCCCTTGCCAAACCAATTTTCCTGTCTAATAATGGTATTTTTGCATACATAAGCATTGGCCTGAGACTTTGAAAGCACCAGAATGGCTTGATATTTATTTGATAACCTAAAATAACTGTCCTCATTTCCAGCACCACACCATCTTAAAACATTTCCTTTTACCTTGTACATGTGAGCACACATTTTTAAAATAGTGAAAGTAGCTGCAATTAAATGCAAAAAAAATTAAAAAATAGATTCAAAGAATTCTTACACCTAAGGAAGTATAAAATTAGATACTTGGTGCAATTTAACATTGAGATTTAACACAAAATTAGAGCAATTGTTTGAATTATAAGGTTAATGTTTGTGCCACATTTTTCTGAAGAATGGCTTATATATAATCTTTCAGGAGAAATATACATATATATGTGTAAAAATGATAAATACTGCTTCATAAAACATTTTTCAAACATCCCAAAAACCAGATGATAAAAATCAGTAACTCAAAGAAATAAGCCAGTCTGAGAAAAAGTATGTTCTCTAACTTGCAAAGTAAGAACAAAGATAGCCTGTTATTTTAATAGCTATTAGAAATTTTGTCTTTTATGATGCACCACATTTTGAAAGGCACCCTTTAGCTATTTCGCAGTTTTTTAAAGAAGAGGAAGCCAGACAGCTGTTCATTTTCAAATTAAAGTTTTCTTTATAAATCATTTGAAACCTATTTCATTTATGAAGAGATTAATGGAGCCAGGAATGGTGACTCAGCTGTAATCCCAGGATTTGGGAGGCTGGGTTAGGAGAATTGCATGAGTCTGCAGCCAGCCTCTGTCACATAGCAAGTTCCAGGTTAACCTGACTACATTGTAAAAAGCTAACTAAAAAGAAAGGTGGCCATTCTTAAATAGTTTAGATCATGTGATTTTACTTCAAAGAGTCACCAAGTCTTTAATGAACTGTTCTCAGGGCCTCACATGTACCCTCTATTTCTACTGTAACAATTTACCTACATCTATTCTCCTTTCCCTAAATTCTTTTCAATAAGCAATACTTAATTCAAAATGTTACTGTTTTAATAAAATGTCCCCCAATACATCCTTTAAAAAAGTATTTAATCTTTTCCTAAAAAATATCAAAACATGTTATGGTCCATTTCTCTTACTCACTATTCTATTGCTATGAAGAAACACCATGACCAAGGCAATTCTTATATATTTAAAAAGATCATTTAATTGGGGCATTGTTTACAATTTCAGAGGTTTAGTCCTTTATCATCATGGTAGGAAGCATGGTAGCAAGTCATGGTAGGCATGGTGTTGAAGAAGTAGTTGAGAGCTATATCCTGATTGCTACAGGCAAGACAGAAAGAGAGAGGGGGGAAGGAGGAGGGAGAGAGAGAGAGAGAGAGAGAGAGAGAGAGAGAGAGAGAGAGCGCTAGAGGGAACCTAGGTCTGGCATGTGCTTTTGAAATTTAGCCTACCCCCAGTGACACACATCCTCCAACAAGGCCACATACCCTAATCCTTCTAATCCTTTCAAATAGTGTCACTCCCAGGTAACTAAGCATTCAAATAGATGAACCTATGGCGGAGCCATTCTTATTCAAACCACATCATTCCTTAGTAACCTATTTTATTTGTCTTTATCCAAAAGGATTTTATTTTTCTCTTTCCCACTGAAGATACCTTAAGATCAGAAAAAAAATTGTAATATTGTATCCTCCCAGTACCTACTACTATGACTATAGTTTAAATTCTAAAGTTTTCCTATACTCTAGAACGCTATGAAAAGATTTAACATAATTGAATTTCTTTTAGAAAAATTCAATTACAACATATTCAATTACAACATATGCTGAAATGTGAACCAGAAGAGTTGTTTGTGTCAACAATTGAAATAAACTGGTTGTTTGAGTATATTGATGCTGCTATAACAAAATGCCAAATGCTCACCATTTATTAACAAAAAGGAATACATTTCTAACACTTCTAGGAGCAAGAAGATCCCAGACTAGGGATTAATTAGGATTAATTATTGGTGATTAATTAGGATCTGGTCTCTCTTCTAGCACAGCTCCTTGAAGACATATCCTCTGGAAAGAATGACTATTCACCTGAATTCTGAAACCTGAAACTCACTTCTGAAAACCCTTTTATAAAGGACCTCCTGCCACCCATGAGGGCTCTAGTCTTATTACTTACTTGCCTCTTGAAGCCCCCACTCTGTACTGCTATCACATCAGGAGTTAGGTTTGCAAACACACTCAGAGGACAGCACTTACATTTACCAAAGTTATGCTACCATTATACCTTTTGCAGCAGTCCTGGAGAAAAGAAAACAAAGGAATAATAAACCCTTCTTAAATTGAAAGAACCTACCAGGTATTATGTATGCAAGTCAGATTAATACATCACTCTCTCAAAGCAAGAAAAAAACATTTTATACTAAAGAGAAAAGAAGAAGCTTTGCAGGATAGCAAAGTTTGATATAGACCCTAGAAATTTTGATTTATTGATATTCCAAGAAAAAAAAACCTATGTGTACAAGAATATAGAAGTAAGTAGACTTGCTCATAAGAACCAATTTATACAGAATTAAGGAAAAGAAATTGGGTTATACCATACTATAAAATATTTACTGAAAATGTTAATCTTGAATCCTCAGCTATTGTTTGAAAATAAAGCTCAAATCAAGTTGACACTGAGAGGGCAGGCCTGTAGTCCCAACTACTTGGAAATGGGAGAGAAGGAAGGTATGTGTAAGGCTTGCTTGGGCTACAAAGCTCAAAGACAACTTGAAAAAATTAGTGTGACGTCATCTCAAGATAAAATATAGGAAGAAGCTAATGGAAATACATCAGTGATAAGGTGCTTACCTAACATGCACGAGGCTTTTGTTTTAATATCTACTACTGCAAAAACTAGAAGAATTGAGGGATCTCAAAGTGCAATAGCTTTGCCATAGTGCACACATTACTTTAGAATGAATGAACAACAAAAATCAAGTTGCCTTCTGTACCAGAGAATATTTCGTATGTAATAAACTAGGAAAATGAATATTTCCATCCCCCATATTCAATTCCTATAATATAGTAAATACTCACTAAATACTCAAAAGGGAGAAAAGAGTGAAGAAGAAGGATGAGGAGAAGAAGAAGGAGAAAGGACAAGAAAGTTTGGTGGTAGTAACTCAAAGGAATCTTTCTTCGGACATAGATAAACACACACAAAACCTGTAACCAAAGAGACAGCAAGACCACGAGTTGACTGTTTCACTTCAGACCTTGCATTTACAATCCTGAAAAGGCCATTTTCCCTCAGCATTTGGAGAATATATTAAGCTCAGGCTTCATGGTGAGTGTTATTATTTTGACTGAGTCACACAGTTGGAGATCAGGATTGCAATCTAAATTATGTCTTGACTCACTACACTTTTTATAAAATAGCAGTGACAATAAGCATCATCTTTAAGATAAAAATAAAACTTTCTGCCTATGCCATATAAATTGTGAAGGTTAATCATATTTTAAGTATCAATTATGCATTTTGTTTGTATATCACATATTATTCCCAAATTAATATTTCAAACTATTGTCAATCAGAATAAAATTGTCTCTAAAATTAAATGTCACTTACATGAGTTCTAAATGGATCAATAGGAGTTATATGAAAGGGTTTGAGAGGAAGAAATATTGTAGTCCTAATTTCAACATAGAAAGATTAAAAAGTGTGACAGTATTTATATGGAAAATTAGTTGCATCAAAAGTAATAATGTTACATTTTAATTATTAAATTAATTCATTAAACTGAAAAAAAAATCACTAACCTAACTATGTATGTATGTGCAAAGCTTAAAACAAATGAAACAGATCACATGACTTCTTAGTATTCATGAATAAAAAAATGATTACCAACAAAGGCCAGAAATCCTAGGAAATTATATAACCCGAACTGGATAATAAAAACATTGAATTTAGCTCTTTCAGAAAAATCAAAGACAGTAAGCTTAAAATTAAAACAAATTGTTTCATTTGGTATGATGGAAACTTTTATATCATACAGCTTGTGTCTAGTATTTCAAAAGTTATTCAGAAGCTATTTTTCCCACAAATACTGACCAAGGCATGCTTCAACATGAAATAGATATAAACTATTTTTTCTAAAAGAAGAGACTCTCCACACAAATTTCTAACATAAAGCATAGAAAGCATAATCATTTAATGAAGAATTAAGGCATCTTTTGGAACAATTATCATGAAATAAACCCAAAAATTGAAACACAGACTTAACACCCTAAGAATAAACTAAAGTGAAGCTTAAATTAATGAACCAGGGTAAGCATAAATTAATCCACCCTAAAATATGTAACCAACCACCCAAAAAAGAAAATTTTATATCTATATTCTCTGGGAATAAAAACACTAACTTAAGTAATATGCTCTAAAATATATTATAATGTGGATATATTTAAAAGCAAAAAAAAATCAAAATATATGCAAACATGTTATATATGCTTCAAGTCACAAAAAATTATTTTAAAAAGAAAAAATCTTCAAATGTGATAGTCACAGGGTTAGCAGAAACCATCATTTAGTACTTCACTGCTGTTCTCAATGCAAACAAGAAGGGACCATAAGGCTCATTTGATGATGAAAACTATTCCTCTCTGAGTCTTGTTTGCCCCCTTGTAACACACAGTAAACTTAAGTCTACACGTGAGCTTTCAAGGTAACTACAAATAGTTTTCATATCCTCCTGTCTCTTCTTAGTTCATTTACCCTTTCATCGGTGATACATTCATATCTCTTTACCTTTTCCCTCTGCTCGTAAGTGCCAAAATCTGAATACACTGTTGGACTTCAACAGGATTAAGAAAAGCCTCGTGTCCTGTATGCTAATTAGTATAGCATCTTTAAGTTTTATCATTAAATTACATTAGTTAACATACATACAAAAACCACAGTTAGTCTTTGCTTCTACAAGTCCAATATACTTTGATAATACTTTTTAAAAATTTAAATCAGTTTACAAGTATAGAAGAAAACCACACCTGGTGACTGGCCCATTATTTCAGATAATTAGGAGGTGAGGCTGGAGGATCTTGGACTGCCCATCCTAAGTCACAAAATAAATACAAGGTCAGCCTGATTTCTAAAATAAAAATAAAATAAGAAAATGTGGGTGTAGTGTGGTGGCAGAGTTTATTGAGCATATGCAAATCTCTGTGTTCAGTCCTCAATTCCAGGAGGAAAAACAGTATAAAAAACTTGTAGACTCATTAATGTGTAAGCACTCTCTTGACCATTATATCTATTTTTCTCTTATCTTTTAAGCAATAAGAATTATTTTACATCACTTATATGCTTTATTTGATACCCTTTGTCCTAGAGAATTTCAGACATTAAAACAAACAAATAAAAACAAACTCTACTCTAAATATGTAAAACTCTACTACCACAGTCCAAAGACAAGTCCAAAAGTGCAGCAAAACTAGTTTAACTAAGGCAGAATGACCTAACATAAGTACCGGTACATATTCTCAGGGTGACTAAGACAACTCATTCTGATAGGTGCATTTTGGTGTGTTAAAGCATTCATGACATCAGCTTATGGTTAAATATCATATGGAACATTTAACTGAAAAGTAAGCAAAGCATCATGGTGTCTTTTGCATCCAACTTGTGAGTGTTAAAGCTCACTTTCTGTCGATGAAATATTGTGTCTGATAAACATTGTTAAAGGATGATTGTACTTCACTCCAAGTATGATTAGTTTATTTCCCCAGTGGACTTTAAGACCCTATTACAAAGATGTCAGTTTTGACCTGTTTCACCAGCACTAGAACAATCTGAAGCAAAACAACAATATCTGTTGATCTTTCTTGCTTACTAAAATAACATTAGATAAGTAATTAGTGTGTGTCTGTTTTCTAATGTGGTGCAGTGAAAGACTGGATATAAAAACCCAGATTTTACCTTAAGACAGTGTTTATAATTCTCAGATCTGTTTCATTAGCAAATACAGTGGTAAGTGAAATGTTTCATATGGATATGAATACACAAATTACAATGAACTATTGTTACTAATATTATTGTCTTTAATAGTTTAATACTTTTTCTGACTTCAATTTAATAAATTAGTTTTTATGTGAGGAATGTTTATTTTTTATCTTAAAACTAAAAAGACTTTGCAGACCAATTCAATAGTGTCAAAGTAAGCAAGTCTATTTATAGAAGATAACTTATAAGCAGTGTGTTTTACAATTAAATGGTTCATTGCATTTTAAAATGATTAGCATGAACAGAAATATATTTACATAAATTACATTGTTTCTTTCAAGATATTATTAACTAGACCATGCATTTCAATAGCTTGCTGCTAGGAAGTATAATGTATAGTCAAGTAAATAAATAGCAAATCTTTAACTCCTTCCATATTAAATGTTTCATATTCTTTATTTGTTATCTGAGAAATACTGGCTCATAAATTATTCATAATATCAAGCCAGATCTGTTACATCAGGTGTCAGATTAAATGAGGAGGTAGAAAATGCTGAGTTTATATGAAGTATTCATTAAACTTGGTGAACTCATTAAACTATGTTAATTAGGTAATAGACAAAGGAACTTGGTATTTGGTGGAGATTGGGCACTGTTAATACCTTGCTTTGTGCTAATACCTTGGCTGCAGTTTTCCCCCTTAATGAGCCCAAGGAAAAGCTGATTATTCCAAATGCAGGAAAAAAAATCTCATGTGTTACGTATTGGAAAAATTGCCCCAGGTGACAAAGGAAGGGGCACACCGAAGACCCCAGCACGAGAACAAAGGGACTCATTTCAAGGCTTCCAAGTTTCTCTTTGATACAGTTTTATGTCATGAGGAATCTACAGGTTACTTTTGCTTTATAAAAAATTATTTTATTGTTAGCAGTGTTTAGTACAGCTTTTTGTCTCAATTCACATTGTTTGGTATCACTAATATTTGCTAGCTTTCCCTGTTTTATTATTTTGGAAAAGAGTTAACATTAAGATCTTTAAAACCTGAGAACATTTGTTCTCACTTGTATGTAAAATAAAACAAAAAATAGTTTATTTCAATAAAATAATTTATATTAAAGAACAGCTTTTGAGAGACTATATTAAGAAATTTACATACACACATGCACATGCACACACACACACAAAACTTGAATTTAAGCACATAAGAGCAAACACTATTTGTAGACATAAAAGAATTGCTGTAGCTAGTTAATATAAAGTCTTCCTCATGCAAAATGTAGTTTATCTTGAAAACATAAATAAATGCCTTTTTCTAAACATCAAATAACTTAATACTAGGCACTTTGGGAAAATCTTGTAATACTTTATATTCTGCTGTTTCTTCACTTAAGTCCCAAGAACCACAAAATACCTACAAAAATAAGTATAACATAATATTAATTTTTAATGAAAAACATTTTTTTACTTTACTGCCTGCCAAATTTTTGGCAAACTCATGTTAATCATGTAGTTTGAGTAATTCAGTTTGTAACATGGAAGTTGAAAGAGTTAAGTTCTAATGAATTCTCCAGATATCCAGATGTAAGCATTACCAAAAGGCAAAGCAGTATATATCTGGAAAAAAATGACTTATGGTAAAATTCCATGAAGTATGTTCAAAAAGAAAACAAGTATCAGACTGCACTAGAGATTTCTACATTTAATCCAATCAAAAGAAAGAATTATATTCACTCTATTTCATCAACATTGTCATTAAATGTTATTCTTAGCTTGCCTTTCTGTAACATTAATAAACATTACATTAAAAGTAGAACAAATTAACTGAAAAGTCCTAATGAGCAGCAGTGGGAAAAGAAAATGATAGGATACAAGTTTAAAATTGTTAAGGCTACAGTTTTACATTGACAGCATATGATCTGGAGTGTTCCTAAAGCTTACTCAGATAATCAAGCCTTTAGTCTAAATCTAATGCAAAAGGAAATGAGACCTTGTAATTTAATGAATACACATGTACATTTGTCCTTCACTTTCAACCAAGAGGCGTGCATGTTGCTTTGGTAAAATATGATAAAAGTACTAGACACACAATGGTCTTATGCTATGGGACTATGCTTTTATACACTGTAAATATTTGTCATTGTAAATATTGGCTTAGTGAAATGTTGACTGGCCAGAAGGCAGACAGGAAGTATGGGTGGGGCTACCAGACTAAGAAAACTCTGGGAAGAGGAAGAGGAGAAACAGATGCCAGGAGGCAGAGGAAAGAAGATGAGAATGCTGCTCTGAGAAAAGGTACCAAGACATGTGGCTAAACAAGTTAACAATTATGGATTAGTTTAAGAGTATGAGTTAACAAATAATAAGTCTAAGCCATAGACCAATCAGCTTATAATTAATATAAGCCTTGGTGTGATTATTTGGGACTGCTGGGGCTAGGCTGGGCCAGAAACTTAACTACACTCTTACATTCTTCTATCAGTTCCTAATGAACCTTCATTAGCACACAATTGCATTTTTCATTTTGGGCAACTTCTGCTTTTGCAAATCAAACATGCTAAAAATGAACAGCCCAGAACAAAATCAGGACAAATAAGGAGAGCAGACCACTAGCTGTATCAAAATGTTAGAATTCCATGCAATTTCATATGCTAATAGTTTTATTGCAGTAAAAACCACAGACCATACAATCCACCCATTTAAAACCCATGATCCAATATTCACTAACATGCTCACAGGGCTGTGTAACTATCAACACAACTGATTTGAAAGCATTTCATCCCCAGCATAAGAAGGCCTGTGAAAGGAAGACAGCAGAGAATTGACCAACTTGATTATTTTATATCCTGTGAGTCACCAAGTTCTGGTATGCAACCAAGAGCAATGGCAAGAAAATAACCTGTATTGTTTGAGGAAGGGACCTATTTGACATCACTACTGCCTCACCAACAAATCATAGGGATGTATTGCACACTCAGAGCTGAACCTTATTATGACAGCCTGTGTCATTTAGGAAAGGTATTACCCTCTGTATAGGGGAAATGCATGTAAACTTGTACATACGGTTTTTGTTTATTCATATATTTAATAAATACATAGAAGCTTCTAAAATACTACATCTCCACGTGGCTTTTTGAAACATCTTAGTGTTATCTATCTCCCCCCAACATAGTTCTTCCTCTCCTCCCCCTCCCCATTTCCCTTCTCATTTAAATCCCCCTCCCAGAATTTCTTTTATCCCTTCATATCACCTGTGTTCTACAGTCTCCCCGCCTTTAAACCTTCTTTCCACCAATGGCCCCTTCCTGATTTCCTAGTCTCATAACTTCTTAAGGCACTCCAACTTAAATACACAAAGCTAGATACTAGTAGCCAGTACCCATCCATGAGAGAGAACATGTGGCATTTATCTTTGGGGACCTGGCTTGACATCTCTCACTATGACTTTTTTGAATTTTATACATTTACTTAAAATTTTCATAATTCTGTATTTCTTTACAGAAGAAAAGAAATCTGTTATGTGTGTACTATAGTTTCATTATTCATTGATCCTTGGTGAATACCTAGACTAACTTAATTTTTTAGTTATTGTAAATAGAGGAGCAATTAGCATGAATGAGCAAATATCTCTATGATATATAGAACCCTTTGAGTGGATGAATACTCAGGAAGAGTATAGCTGGATCATATTGACAAACTTCCTTCACTTACACATGATAGGGAATATAAACTGAACGTAATTTGTTTTCATTCTTTAGCAGCTAGCATGTATGAACTGAAACAGCCATATACAAATAATTATATTATAAGCATATATTCTATAAGAACATAAAATAAGGACAAAATCAAACAAATGAGGCATGTATTATAAGTAAAAAATAATGAAGCGCCACAAATAGATCAGTGATCATGGAGTAGATTTTAAATGTCATCATGTATTAAACACAAGACTAGCGTTTATAAGAAACATTTTAAACTACAAAAGACTTTCCACATATATTATTATATTTAATTCTAATTACTCTGTAAGTGGAGTTTTTAGGTCCTTGTTTTATGAATAAAAAACTTGTGACTGGATAGACAAAAGATCAAAGGGAGAAATAAAAAGCCAAGATTTACCCTTACATATACTGAGATTTTAGAACAACTCACAGCAGGGATGCATGCCTATAATCCCAGCACTCAGGAGACTGAGGCAAGAGAACTACAAATTGAAAGTCTTATTAAACTACATAGTATGGTCCTATGTCAAAATATCAAGGACTAGGGCAAGAGCCCTTGACAGTTCAGAGCACTGGGCTTAATTTCTTAGCACTGAAAAACTTAAAAACAGAAAGATTTATACTATATTGCTTCTTGTGCATTTAATGAAATAAAAGCTTGCCTTTTATTTTTAAATCATTAAAGTATTTCACTTTATTCTAAAAACAACTTTGTAATATAGTAATATCAATATTATTTCTACTTAAGATTATAAAAAAAGTGCCAAAAGTTTCACTTGTCTCTTGGTGGGTGTTATAGTTCCTCTTGTGTTGCTGTGATGAAAATATTCTGTCAAAAAACAACACAGGGAACAAAAGAGTTTTCATGGTTTAAAATCTCTGATGCTAATCCACATTTACAGGTAAATCACAGCTGGTCACAACCCATCCACAGTAAACAGCAGAGAGGAATAAACACACCTTGCTGCCTGTTTGCCCTCACCTAGCTTTCTCCTGTGTTACACAGTTCTTGACCTGGAGAATAATGCTGCCCAAAATTCTTCCTACATCACATAACAATTAACATTCTCCCACAATCACACCCACAGGCTGCGTGTGTGAGATAATTCTTCACTAAGATCTTTTATCTTATGAGTGCAGTGGCTCCCTCCTTTAAATCCCAGCCATCGGGAGGCAGAATCTGGGAGATCCATGAGTTCAAGGCTACTCTGGCATAGTGAAACCTATCTTAAAAGAAAACAGGGAACTAGATTCTTGGTATTCTGACTCCAAGGCTTTTATTTTTCACAGCATTATACTCTACAATGTTTCACATACAAGCTGAGAACAGAACATTTTTAGAAAAATGAAAAACAAAAAAGTAATTCTGACTATAGCTGTCCTCTAGATGATGAAGTAATATTTTCTATAATAAAATTTCATTACTTCTATCACTTAATCTATACTCTTTATTCACAGTTCATATGTTGTTTGTTCCTTTGTAACCCCAAAGAAAGTAAGTGAAATGAGTACATTGTCACCTAGAAGATCTACTGATAGAATCCTGGGCCTTTTCTGTTCTGTTCCCCTTCAGCATCCTACCAAAATACAAAAGAAACTGCCCCAATTTTCTACTCTGCCTGAACTATTACATACTTTTGTTAATTGTTGTCCTACCCATAGCTTTTATAAATATTTTATTTCTTCTAACTCCTCTTTCAGACTTTTTAAACCATCTCTTTAATATCCTTATAGAGAGTAAGGTTACTCTGCTCTGATACTTGGACCTTGAAATTCCAGATATACGAGATATATATTAATGTAACATAAGACTAACATATTTTACTTCAGAATTTTTTCTGAACCAAAATGAAACAAAGAAAGAAATAAAGAAGGCAAATGGGAAGCTTTTAAAAGATGGGCTGGAAAATATTTTAAAATACTATGTATTTCTCTGATGAATAAATGCCTCCCTACTAAGCCTTTATCAAATTAATATCACTTACTAATCTTTTCTGTGTTCTATTTGGCCTCCTAATCATTCAACTCATCATGAGTACATGGTGTACAAAAGTACCATGCTGAATAGGACTTTAAGGATACTAAAAAGTTCTTTCTCCTAAACCATCTCCCATTAAATTTCCTCTCAATATAACCACTCAATAAAATCACTACTTCAGTTAAAGACTGGTATTGTGATTATATTGAACCTTGTTAAAATCTAAATGAGACTATGAAATTTAAGCAAAAGACACAAAGGAGTATAATCATTTGACAATAACCAAGACAATTAAATTTAGAGATTTTTCTATCTAAAAGCTAATAAGCAGGACCTCCAATATTACAACAAATTTATTTACCTCATTTTGTCTATTGCACTTACAGTCATAAAAATATAAATTATCATAAAAGTGAAGGCACATTTCAGTAACTAAATACAACTTTTTATTGGATTTATTATAAAATCCACATTCTAAATGTAACACACATGGATGACCACTGCCTAAGAGAAGATGAAATGTCAAATTAAACATGTTAGACAAAGACTAGCACTTTATATCTTGTTAAAAACAATCTAATTACTATATCACTTTTATGAAACTTAATATATTACGTTTTAAGGGAATATAATAGTATCTGAATCATAGTCAGAGGTGTCCTGCAGGCTCCCAACTATTCCAGGCTATTGCCATTTCTCTAGGTTATCCTCTAGAATTTGATGCTAAGGCCTGTCAGTGAAGACATACATACTTGAATCATGAACATGGAGAAACCAGTCTGACAATGACCTGGAAGCGTCATCCCTCCTAGCTAGCTTTCATAGTTTTGGAGGGAAGTATGCTGGATAATGAAAGAGGAGGGAACGGGAGAATGAATAGCTCTACAGTAGCAATTGCCCTGCAACCACTAGTGTGAAAGCTATGAGAGTAGATAGCCTCCTTCTGATAAGATCCACTCCAAAGAACAGAGTCATTAATGAAAACAAGAATCCAAGACTGGGACTGGTCCTCGGAGTGAACCTACTATAATTATTCTGCTAAATGGGCACAATGCAAAGCCTTACCCATATACCCATAGATTATTGTATCTCTCAGCCTTCATCAGAGAGGTTTTTTTTTGTCCAGTAGATGGAAATTAACACAGAGACCCACAACTGATGGAAAAGTAGAAAATAAAGAACAGTTGACTGCTCCTCTCTAAATGGGGTATGTAGATTGCATTATCTCCTCCCAAAATTCAAGAATTATCATGGAAGAGAGGATAGAAATATTTACTATTTAATGGATGACTATAGCAAAATAGTGTTTCTGAGACAAGTCAAGGCAGCACTATTCATAAAATTTAAAAATTAAAAGCAACTTACCTAAATGCTCATTTAGAAAATAAATAAATAACAGATAAATGAGGTGGGTCAAATATAAACATGAATAAATCTCTAAAATGTGTTACTTAGGTTAAAAAATCATAGTATAAAATCATTTGGGGAACATTTACATTATATACTACCTATGAGTATGTGTGAAATATGGAAGCTGATTCACACGTCCATAGCAGTGATTAATTCTGGGGACTGTGTAAGAGGACCACATTCATGGTGATCATCAGCTGAAACCTTAGCTTCTATGATATGTAATATAGGTATATGATGTAACTATAAATATATGTATATATACATATGTATATCCTAAACTATTAGAAGAAAATTCAATCTTCCCATTAAAAATATTTGGTAATATTTATCAATTATTCAAGTTTTAGCAATAAAAGTACTCCAATAAATATCACACTAACACTTTCAATGTTCGAAATAATGAATCATTTAACTTCTACATGAAAATGAAATCCAAATTCTTAGCACAAGGTAACATACAATGTATATTTTCCAAATTATCTTAATAAGTAAATTAATCAGTTTAATTTACTTATTATTAAAATAATTATAGTTTCCTTAGTTATATTAAAAAGTAAATTAGATATGAAACTTTAGCCTCACAAAGATAAAATAGATGGTACAATATTTTCTTTAGTTTTGCTAAATACAAATAGGCTAGATATTGTAACTATAATTCTTGCTTGATAACTGTTTTGTTATATGTAATTTTACTATACTAAAATGGAGACTTTCTCTTTTAATTAGACAGAAAAGTTGAAGTGATGTCTTTCTGGACACTGTGAATATGCTTTATTTTGTTTATGCTGCTTTTGGGCTATTGCAAGGCAGCTTAGAAGCAGGTGGGAAATTCAAGCAGAGATAAAGGAAAGGACAGAGTCAGCAGAGACACTGCAGGCAGCCTTCAAGAGAGCAGGATGTAATAGGACACAGGTAAAGCCACAGAGCCACATGGCAATGCACAGATTAATAAAGATGGATTGAGCTAAGTTGTAAAACCTAGTTGGTAATGAGCCTGAGCCATAGGCCAAATATTTTGTAATTAATATAGGCCTTTGTGTGATTATTTGGGATTAAGTGGTTGTAGGACTGAGGGTCCAGAATTGGGGGATAGACCAGGCCATAAACTTCTGACTACTATGCCTAAGGATGGTATATTTAGGTCTTGATTCCCAGTTTTCTGAGAAACTGCCACACCGATTTCCAAAGTGACTGTATAAATTTGTACTCTTACCAACAGTGGAGGAGTGTTCCCCTTGCTCTATATCCTCTCCAGCAAGAGCGGTCTCTTGTGTTTTTAATCTCAGCAATTCTGACAGGTGTAAGATGGAATCTCGGAGTTGTTTTGATTCACATTTCCTTGACATGACATGTTTTTGTTAATGCTCATGGGAGACCTGTCCTTACTTAAACTAAAAAGGAGTAGATGGAAACTGACTGGGGTTGGAAGAGGGACTGGGAAGAGAGAAGGGAAGGAAAACTAAACTGTAGCTGGGATGTAAAATAAATAAATTTATTTTAAAAAGAAAAAGAAAGAATAGTTTTACCCTTAACTGAGGAATACATGATAAATTGTCATTTAAGAGAAGAGGCAAAAAGTTAATTCAGAGTCAAGACACCTTAAAAAATTCTAGTACAGACTTTGCCACTAACTTGTTAGATCATGGCCAGATAATAGCCTGAACTTATCTTCTCTCTTCTGGAAGATAACAATGTCTGTCCTGATAAAATCATGTGTGTGCCACACTGCTGAGCTGTGATAGCTCCATGGTGCTGCAGAAGGTACTGGTAGTGAAAAGGTGGTCCACACTGACTCCCTTCACCCAATCTGCCTGATCTATGTAACAGAATGACATTTGTAACATATATAAAACAGAAAAAAAAGAAACTACTTATATTCAATTTCTGAAAAAAATAAATGGGACAAATTCTTTTAAAGATACGAACTAAAATTGAAAAGACACATTAACATTTTATTTTTATCTAAGAAAACCTGCTTTTCTTTTATTCTGTAATAAAACATACACAGAAACCATACTACTTAACTATGTTATGCTTCCATCTTCTCATAGCATGGTTACTAAAATAAATAAATAAATAAATAAATAAATAAATAAATAAATAAATAAATAAAATGATTATGACATATCACCACATTGAACACTCTAACCTGGCTTCTAACTAACTTCAAACTGGAGTAACCATTCCTACCACTTAAATATGAATTATTTTGTATAAATGTTCTAGTATTTTCATCAAATATAACATTAAAAAGTTACTTTTCTTGTTACATTTACATGCATAAAATATGAGTTGGACATGTCATTTTGATTATTAACTAATACTTCAAGATTTTTATGTTTAACCTTTTATAATTTGGACAGCAAAATAAATATATTTCTTCCCAATTGCCTTGGCAGATGAAAACACCTGAAATTAACATGTTCAAGTATGTACAGAATTGTACAATTCAAAAACACAAAGAGTATGCAACCTGTGTAGCTAGGAGGATATCTGATAAATGACCTAGTTTCAAAGTCAAATTTGAAGAGCTGGGTTTCTCCACAAAGAGAGGGTTCCCAAAACAAATTTTATTTATAATCTGTCATTAAGAATATCTTTTATAATCACTTCAGAAAAAAAATGGTAGGTTTTTAAATATCTTTTCTAAGATCTCTCTGAATAAAAGACATGACAATCCCACAATGGTACCTATTATAGAGCTATGAATAAATGAAGAAACTTGTTTCAAAGTATGTTGTCATAGAATTCTTCCTACCAAAGATAATGAAAATTCAAGAAACAATACAGATAAAAACTTTATGTAAAGAAGGAAGAATTTTAATGAATATGAAACATTTCTATTTCTCGGCAGCTAAGCTTTCTATGAGTCCTTGTCTATATATGAAAGATAAAATATCTGTGGTATGTTATGAAAAATTATCCTGAATTAACCCATATGCAAAAAGACAACTATGATATATATTCTCTTACATATAAAGATTAGTTTTTAGGCCTTCAATAGGCATGCTACAATCTGTAGAACTGTAAAAGTTTATTCTAAGAGACTGAAGGAAGGGAAGATCTCCCAAGAAAAGGAAAATAAACTATAATATAGTTATGGGATAGATGAAAGACTGGAATGGGAGGACTAAAAAGAGAGGAAATGGGAAGAGGGAGGAGAGGGAGGAAATAACAGGAAGGGACAGCTAAGGCATCATGTGGAATCCTACTGCCATAGAGGAGAGGGAGGCAGAGCCCCAACATGACATCTCTTGACACCAACTAAAACCTTCAGTGTCAGAAATGGGTTACATCGGATTGAGTTGTTGGCCAAAAGGGCTCCATGGAAACCCCAAACAACTCAGGTTAGGTTGCTCTAAAAAAAAAAAAAAAAATGATGGTAAGTCCTTATTGCTAAAAATACCCATATAATCTTGCTGATGCTGGTGCCTAACTAGAGCTGTTGCTGCTACTGACTAGAGTTCATGGTACTACACTGTCCTCTGTATGCTACAGAGGAGACAGGTGAGCAACAGGACAACTACAAACCCTTGATCTACAGTGGTGACCTGCTGCCTGAGAACATGAGTGCAATAGTGGCATAAAAGTTGTGGAAGTAACCAACCATTATCTGATCATATTTAATACCCACTCCAAAAAATGTAGCCCATGTCCAGCACTGCCCAAGTGGCCAAGAACCTGAGACTAGAGAGGCTATGGACCTAGGGGAAAACCCAATGACTCCTCACTGGGTAGTAGTGGCAAACACCTTTAATCCCAGGACTCAAGAGACAGAGGCAGGCAGTTCCGTGAGTTCAAGGCCAGCCTGGTCTACCAAAAAGTAAGTTCCAGAGCTGCACAGAAAAACTCTGCTAAAAAGAAAAAAACAATGATTCCTAACAGAATTCTGCTACACCCACAAATCAATGTTTAATTTAGCCACCATCAAAGAAGTTTCTCTCACAGGAAATAAAAACTAATACAGAGACATACAACTAGACAATGTGCTAAGAATGAGAGACCCTGGAGCACTGAGTCCTAAATGGGATATCTTCATCAAAGTCTATCAGGGAGCTAAGTAAAAGAGGAGGTGGAAAGATTGTAAGGGCCAAGAGGTGATAAAGACACCAAGGAAATAGTGTCTTCCAGATGCAACAGGACTGATGCATATGCAAAATGACAGAGATCCAAGTCAGATGGGGTCCCAGCACTGAGAGGGGAAGTGGACGTCAACCCCCATCTCAAACACAGAAGCTATTTTCAATTTTCAACTGTTTGCACACTTAGGGCATGCCCCATGCTCAGCAGTAGATGGCCAATACAAAATTAGCTCAGTGGTATTTTGAAGATTTTTTTAACCCATAATGTTTTATTTTAGCATATTTTACCTTACTGGTCCTGATTTTGTGTTTATACGGTGGGGAGGGGAGGGGTTAGAGTGTGTTTCTACTGTTTTTCTTTGCTTTTATTTCTTTTACAGTTCATTTTATTCAGGTTGGTCTGTTTTATTTTCTTGCTTGTTTTCTAAAGAAAAAGAGAAAGTATGTGGACTTGGATGGACGGAGATCTGGGAAGTATCTGGGAAAAATTGCGAGAGGAAAAACCATGATCTGGATATATCAAATAAAATTATTTTCAATTTTAAAATGATTTAAAATTTAAAAATCTGTGGTATTGGTTACGCAAAAATTTAAAGCAGTTCATTTAACTTACAAGCAATAAAGAAATCACTTAACTGGTTTTAAAACATTTTCAGTAGTGCTGATTACAAAACATAAATTTAGTAATATAGGCATTTTAAGACATAATCTCTTTTAATTCATACATAGTTTTTCTAAAAAACTAATAGGACAGGAAAGAACTAAATTTATTTCTAATGTGTAACTATAAAAACTTTAACACCATTAATAATAATGTGAAAATTATTAATTTAGCATGATGTTCTGTTTCAAACAGTAAAATGTCTTCCATTCATCGGTGATGTGTAAGTCAAACTAGTAAAAACAAGGTGTAAGAAAATTTTGTGTTGTTTGATTTTTTTTTTTTAAGAATCCTGAGTCAACTGTTTAAAGGTGTTACCAAGCAAATCTGAGCTACTCAGAATGAAGAACATCACAGTAAAATCTTGCCAGTCTTAAATAAATTCACTCAGTCTAAACAAAGTACACTAAATTGTCACTATGTATCATAGCCTCATTTGATATTTATTGATCTTGAATCTGATTTCATGCTTATAGAAGCTTAATAAATTTATCTATGTAGTTCCATAATAAATAACCCAAAAAATAGCACAAACTTGCAAAATAAATTAATTCATGCTGTATGGTATAAACCTTTGGTTCAATAGCTAAATTTTGTTCACATTTCCTATATTTATAGGAGAATTTTAATAATTTATTTTAAAGTGAAGTATCATATGCATCCTGAAGCACACTGTCACCTTTTCCCTGGGCTATTTGCCTTACCTTCATCCTTAGGTAGATGCTGAATAACATTAGGAGGGGTTCATATATAATACAGATCCTTAAAGGTGAACATGAATTATGAAGACATTTCTAAACACACACACAGAGCATGTGATAAATCTTCACTGCTTATTACTTTGACTGACTCCTGAACTTAAGTTACTCTACTTGGTTTCCAACTAAATATTCAGCCAACATAAAAGTCTTCGTTACTTTTAAAAAACATACTTTATTGAAAATATGACAGTCCAAGCAATGTAAGGTGTTATCTTGTGCAAACTTTATCCAAGATAACTAAAAATGAACTCTTGTATCTTTACTCACATAATTTGAACCATTATAATAACTTTTGAGAAATAAATAAAAGTTAAATTACCATGAGGTAATCACTAACCTGTATAAAAATAGGAAAAATCAAGGTAAGACCAATAAAAAGCACATTTCTTTCTTGTAAGTTATTCTTTAATTGTGTTATGAAATATACATATTGATAAAATATAGCCCTCACTATATTATAATCAATATTATTATAAGTTTATAATATGAAAAATATTATGGTTATATCTTTGTTGTTGTTTGAGAAAAGATCTCTTTACAGTCTTGGCTGTCCTGGAACTCACTATGGAGGAGGCCAGGCTGGCCACAAGCTCACAGAGATCCTCTTGCCTCTGCCTCCTGAGTGCTGGCATTAAAGGCGTGCAGCACAATGGCTGGTTTATAACTGTAAGTATTGACAAAATTTCTATTAAAATACTTCAATCATGTGGTTTTATAGCATGTAAAAACATCTAAAATTAAGAGGGGGAAAATATTAGTTATTCCCCAAATCCTTCTCATACACAGATGCCAATAAATAAGGTATTCATACCTGACTTAACATGTCCTTAATAAGAGAATTTACAAACTAATATAGCATAACCATTCAACCTTTAGAAATGAAAGACAGGCTCTTTGAATATACCATTGCTTCTGATTATTAAATATTAAATATTGCTGAATTGTTCTATCTCATCATTTGCTATTGAAAGCATTTTCAGCTAAAGATCCATTGTTTTAATTTTACTGTGACTTTAATAAAATTTCAATTATAATTTAAATAGCCTCTAGAATGTTTTCAAAAAATAAATTTAATTTTGCTTCATTTGTTATTTTTCTTTGAAGAATAGTGGGTATTGAACCCTCTTTCTTAAGTTTCTTGTTAAAAAAATATTTTCATAAAATATTAATTACCTAAAGGTAGTTAACCAATTAGAATTTTAAACTCATTAAGTCATATGAGTTATTTGCATACTAAAGATTATTCAAGATTTTATTCTGCCAGGCATTTTTGCAAGTAATTTGCTACATATTCAGACATGCTTTTTAAGAGAAAAGTAATGGCAACCTATACCTTCTGGGAGGAGTATTATATCCTGTATAAGGTAACTCCAATTAAATATTTTATATGAACAATCTGTTTACATGAATATATATATAATAGTATGTTTCTAAATGGATTTTTCATTAGTATTAGTTAAAAAGCCAAGTGCCAGGTATGAGATTTCCTCATCTCAAGTTATTGTCAGAGGTGTCCCAAAGACTCTTCAAATCAATACAGCCTTTACTCATTGCTCTTGGTTGCCTCAAAAACTTGATAGTAAGATCCCTGCTGAAAACAGCACACACTTTTGTTACAGAACATGGAGAAATCTAGATAATACTCAGCAGAAAGTCTCTCCCCTGTTTGTTAGCTTCCATAGCAGTGTAAGGTATTAAGTAGGGAGCTAGGGTGAAAAGTTATTCAGATGTGTCGTAAGCTACAGTAATGACTGGCATATCAAGATATTCCCATGATTCAATAATGACACAAATGTTACAGAGATAACCAACCACTTTCTGTTTGGGTTGAAGGCCTGTTCCATAGAAGAAACACATTCCTGGTCCTGTAAATCTGGCCAAGAACCCCTAGCTGCAGAGCTCTACGCTCCAGGGGAACCCAATACTATTATTTTACTAAAGGGGTTTGATATAAAAACCTCCCTCTTAATTTTTATCTTTTTAATCATATACTTAAGCAACTTTTATGAATTCAGAAACTCCAGCCCTGAATTACACTGTTAAGAGAGATAGGGAGGCTTAAGAAAATAGAAAAGCTACAATAATATATTTTTTTAAATCATTAAAAATGAACTAATGAAATTGTAGCCTACAAAAACTAATTTTGAAAAAAAAAAATATTTTTAAAGCAACAGCCCAACCTGGAACAAAATATGTTTAGGAAATGCTGCACGATTAGAATTTTTATTGGAGAATGTAGAGAAGTTCACAAATTTCTTTTTCATCAAGATTTATCAGCTATAATACTATCCTGTATTACATCAATAGTTTTTACTGACTAACACTATCACAGCAACATAATGGTAGGCTAGAGGCTGATGCTCTCTATCTCTATGACAGCATTTATGATGGATATTTATGATAAGGGCCAGCATAGTCACCATACCATAATAAATGTGTAACAATTGCTAAGTACATGTTCCTAACAGATTTGACTTTACATAGATTACTCCTACTCTCAGCTCTAAGAACTACCTCTCTTTTCAAACCACTTACTGGCTAAAAGAATAACAATTAGAGCAGAGCACCGTCTCAAGCCATTATGCTTCACTGAGGTGACAGCATTTAGAAAGATTTCATTTTTTTTCTCAGGATTGTCACCTGTTAGGGTCTTCAAGTACATTTTTATCATAGGTTTTTTTTTTTTTTTTTTTTTTGGTTAGGTGTTTGTCTGGAACTGGAACTACAGACAGTTGTGAACTGCCATGTGGGTGCTGGGAATTGAACCCCAGGCCTCTGGAAGGCAGTCAGTGCTCTCAACCACTGACCCATCTCTCCAGCCCCTATCATAGTTTTAATGGCATAAAATTTATGAATAAGTTTGAATAGGAATAACTGTCTCTTCCCAAGGAATGATATAAATGACAGTATTGTATGTGAAAAGACCCTTAATACAACAAACAATAGATAAGAATCCATTTTTATGAAAAAATAAAGCTACAGGAAAGAGAAACCATCAATCTATCAACTGGTCTTTTATCAATCTCATTTGCAATATATTTTGAAAAGAATATCAATGATTTGAGATACACATTTTCCTTCAGTCCCTGATAAAATACCCTGACAAAAACAACCTTAAAGAAGAAAGAATTCATTCAGCTTACAATTCCATGTAACAGTTAATCATTACAGGGATGTCAAGGCAGGAACCTGAAACAGCTAGTCACATGACAGCCACAGTCAAAAGCAGGAAGAGAAGGAATGTGTGTGTGCTCATTCATGCTGTCCCCTCTCCACACTCACACAGTCCAGAATCTCCAGCCCAGGGAAAGGTGTCACTCACAGAAGACTGGGACTTCCCACCTCAATTAAGATAATCAAGACAAGCCACCTACAGACATGCCTTGAAGTCAACCTGATCTAGAAAATACTTCTTTGAGATTACCTTCCCAGGTCATTGTAGATTGTGTTAATAATAAAAATTATCTCATATGTCATTACAGTACTTTTTCCAACAACCACATTATGGAATTCGCCTACATAACCATCAGTAGACTGATAATTAATAAATAAATAATGTGAGCTATATGGACAGTAGAGTACTTTAAAAAGCCATTGAAAATATAAAACGAGATGTTGATGGGCTTTAGATACCCTCTTTGCCTCTGAATAAAGGTTACATTTACATATGTGGTATATGTAAGCATTCCCGATAGGCCTTGTGGACTACCAGCAGAAAGCATGAAGTCAAGTGTGCTGGCATTGACCTGGGACACATTCCTTCTCTTCCTGCTTTTGACGGTACTGGCTAAAGGTCACGCCCCCCAGGCGTGGCTATGCAAATATAGGCCCACCTGCCTTCTTAAAAGAAAACTATGCCAAACTCCCTCTCTTTCTCTTCCGCTTCTCCCACCTCACTGCTTCCCAGTTTAATAAACTCTAGTGTGGTACTTGATGGTGTGACTTAAAAGTGCGCAAAAACCCAATAGTATAATGCTGATCTCCTTGTGATTACAGACTTAAAAAAGTATCAAAAACATGCCATTCTGGTCAATCTTGTTAATTAAAACCTGGATATATGTCTGGTTACTCTGGCAAAATAAGTCTTTTGTTTTGTATATATGAGATATATTTCTACATAATGTTTATAATAATTTAGCATTATTACCTAAATTTTTAAGAAATTCAGATTTTTAATGTTCAGTGTTATAGACATTTTACTAAACCAAAGATTCTGAATTTTGCTTTATATATAGCTTTCATATAAGCTATATCTGTGTCATGATGGTAATTATTTCCGGCTTTATGAATAAGATACCTCTTAAACTAAGTAAGCCATCTATAGATTGATATAATTAGATATCTGTAAATCTGTACATAATTACTTAATTTTCAAAATAGTTTAACTATTGGTGGTTATGTTTTTGTGAAACCTAGTAGCTCACTACTGTCTGTTATGAGACATTTGTATGTCTGCAAAGCCTTGTAAAGAAACTGTTAATATTCTACAAAAAGACAATTTCTGACAAAGGAACCTAAACAACATTTCTCTGATGCTAGGACATTACTCACAAGACAAGCAGAATAAACCAGGTATGCCTGACCAGAGCCATCCTATGTCTCAGTTGCTTAAACTGAGCACAAAGGGTTCATTGGTAGTAACTTCTTAACACCTGTCACCTACCCTCCACTTCAGCACCAGTCAAGTCAGATCGTGCACTAGGCGTCTTTTCCTAGCACCAAGAGATACTGGAGAACAAATTCTCAGATCAACAATACTTTCAGAAAACATTGTTCAGAGGCAGGGAGGAAGTTGTCGGATCAGAAATAAAGTAACTCTGGCCATGCCAGATCTTATGAATTCCATATCTTACGAAACAGGTAAAAGGATGATTGTGAGTTTGAGTCTCGCTAAGCTTCATGATAAGACCCTGACTCACACCAAGATGGATCTGACTGTGTCTGTCCTCACAAAGTAACTAAAAACCAAGAGATTATAAAAAGTAGTTCTTATGCATGGCTCTACTGTGCTAAATGTATTGCTTCCTTACCTGCATTCTCTGTTATGTTACAAACACATTTAATACCCCACCTCAAACTTGGGCTATTAAAGCAAAACATTGGAGAATTGTAACAGGCCTGCAGAAATGAAGTATCTCTCAATCTAATTATCAGACTACTGAAACAATAGATTCTACTCCCAGGAAATTTCCCCAGGAACTTCATGCTAACAGAAAGAAAAGCCCAGCTAGAGGAGAATCTTGTCTTCTGGGAGAAGATTATGCAGCCCTAACTTGACAGACCACCTCCCTTACAAGTAAATACTGAAGCCCAAACAATGGTGCATGGGGGGTGGGGCAGGACTAATACTACTTAACTCGACCTGAATCAACTTGATTAATACTACTTTGATTCTAGGCCCTCTACTTAAACTTTAATTTCATTACAGAATCCCAAAGATTAAGTGATTTCCCTAGAATCTCTTAGTCCTTTTTTCCAACGTGGCCATATTGGACAAATTGCTTTTTTTGCTTTGTATTATTTTTAAAATGAAATTATAAACACTTTAAAGAGCATTCAACATCATCAGACACCAAAAAAATGCAAATAAAAACTACTACATAATTCTACCTAACCTCAGTCTCAAGAAATCAAAGGATATTAGGATTGATGATATACACTTTTAATCTCAGTACTTGTGAGGCAAAGGCAAGTGTATCTCTGTGAGTTGAGGTCATTCTGGTCTACATAGTGAGTTTAGGGCCAGTCATAGCTACAAAAGCAGATTATTATATAAAAAGGAAAAAAGAATAAAGATAAGAAACTAAATAACAAATGTTGGTGAGTATGTGGAGAAAGTGTATCCCTTATTTACTGTTGGAAGTGCAAACTGGCATAGTCATTGCAGAAATCAATGCAGAGATTATTCAGAAAGGTAGAGATTAAATGACCATATGACCAAGCTAGTCCACTCCTGGACAAATACTTAAAGTTCACTATATCTAATGATGCTGCTCTTTTCATAACAGCTAGAAAATAGAATCCACCTAAATGTCAATCAACAAATAATAAATGTGCTAAATATACAGAAGTGAAATTTTATTCAGCTGCAAAGAAAATGAAATTTGCTGTTAAATAGCTGAGACTGAAACATTCCATTGAGGTAGATAATGCAAGCATGATAAATGTAGCCTCTTCTGTCTGATATGTGGATCCAAACCTCGAATCTCCAATGTTATATGTTCAACACACACTTGTAAGAGCCAGGAAATTGGAAAGAGGCTATCAGGACAAAGATTTCCTAAGAAATGGAGAGAATAGAAAATAGATACTATAAAAGTGGAAAAAGAGTAGAAAGTTCTCACCAGGGAGGAGGTAGAGGAGACGTGGGAGATATGAGGAGGGAAGGGAAACCAAAATGAAAGTGGCATGAAAAAAATCACATGGAAACCTCCTATTTCATAACCAAAAACAAAACTATAGTTTATCTTTACATATTATATAATTATGCACTATCCCTTTCAAGGGTCAGGTGATATTGTTGGAAGATAGAGCAGAAAAAAACTGAAAGAGTCAAAATACAGGGTAAAAGGCTAAGCAATGTCATCTGGGCAAGACACAGTCATATCAATCACAAGCAGCTTTACTCATAACAGCCAGAAACTCTAAACAACCTAGAGTCCCTTGACCAAACAATGGATAAAGAAAGCATGGTACATTTACACAATGGAGCATTACTCAGCTATTAAAAACAATGACATCATGAAATTTGCAGGAAAAGAGATGGAACTATAAAAAATCATCCTGAATGAGGTAATCCAGACCCAGAAAAACAAACAAGATATGTACTCACTTAAAAGTGGACATTAGCTTTAAAATAAAAGATAATTATGCTGCCTGTGCAAGGATGTCCCTAGAACAGGGTAATAAAATAGATTTCCAGTGGTAGAATGGTGACAGATGGGACTGAGAACAGGAAAGGTCAAGTACAGGTATAGGAAAGTAGAAAATACTGGGAGAAATGACTGGAATTGGGGTGTATTTCAGGGTGAGATGGAAAGCTAGTGCAAAGGAAATTTCATGGAATATATGACAGTAATTTTATCAAGGTAATGGGGGACACAGCTTAAACCAGCCATCTTCTGTAGCCATGGAAGGTCTCAATTGGAGGGTCTGGGGCATTGACCCAGCCACAAAGCCTTCTACCTATAGTGTGTCATGCCTTAAGAGTTTTCTGGGACTAGAGTCTTGCAAAATTGTCATCAAAAAGATCAGACTTTTTATTCAGCAACTGATAGGAGCAGATGTAGAGTCCCACAGCCAAAAATTAGGCAGGGCTGGGAGAATCCTGAGCATGAGGCAAATAAAGGATTGAAGAAACCAGAGGGGACAGGAACACCACAAGAATATGGCCCACAGAATCAACTAACTGGGACTTATCAAGGCTCAGAGAGATCAGGGAACCTGTAGAAGTCTGACCTAGATCCTATACACATACGTTATAACTAATTAGCTTGGTCTTCTTGTGGGATTCCTAACAGTGAGAGTAGGGGTTGTCTCTGATTCTTTTGCCTGTTTATGGACCCTTTTCTGCCTACTGGGGCACCTTATCCAGCAATGATAAGAAAGTATGTGCCTGATATAATTTCGTTACAATAAAGAAAAAGATTGGTACACTAGATATACATAAGAATGTGCCCATCAACAGCTAGGCGTTGATGGAGTAGGAGCTCAAGGATGTGCTTCTCACTACTGAACTGTTTGTTACTATTAGATTCTAAGAGAGAGAGAGAGAGAGAGAGAGAGAGAGAGAGAGAGAGAGAGAGAGAGAGTCGTTGCCATCAGTTGTATATCCACTAATGATCCTACTAGGACCTAATGAAT
The DNA here is from genome assembly GCA_004025045.1 of Sigmodon hispidus. NCBI lineage: Eukaryota > Metazoa > Chordata > Mammalia > Rodentia > Cricetidae > Sigmodon > Sigmodon hispidus. The sequence goes on from PVIH01001382.1 coordinate 121,195, forward strand.
AGCTAATTCATTGGTCACATTGATTTCCCTAGTTAACCTAAAAGGGTCAAAAACAAAGGCAAAAGTCATGAATCAGCGCTAGGCACATAGCACTAAATTTACTTTTTTTAAGCCAAGTCTCACTAAGATACCACCCCCTCCCCAAGCTGGTCTTGAACTCACTCTGTTACAGGCAGGTTTTGAATTTACAATCCTCCCATCAGCCTCCCACATAGCTAGAACTATAAGCCTGAGCTGACTCTCAAGTGACCTAGATCTTACATTTCATAGATGGAAATAAGAGAAATAGAAAAATCAACATGCAGGAAATACTAGAATACTTACTTCAGGAAATATTCACCATGAGGATGTTAAAGCTTGAAGTAAATACATTTGCATATCTCAAAGGATCTCCAGGATTTTATTACAAAATCTTGTTTCATTTGTTATGCGAAAAGCCAAGAAATGCCTCTATAATTAATGTTAACAGCACCAAATGCAAGAGGTCATGTGTAACTAAGGTGATATGAGGCAGAGAAAAGGGAACATCACATTCATGGTATTAATGACCAAAAATATACAACTTGAATCTTAAAAATTCTCAAACAAATGCACAATAAGAAATAATCAGTGTTTTGTTTGTTTTAAGACACAAAGTTGGGTGGAAAGAAAGGCTTGGGGATCTGGAAAGACTAGAGGAAGAAAGGGTGAACTTGATAAAAATTCATTGCACAAAATTGTAAAAAATGACCAATATATGTCAAAAGTGTCAAGGTCACAAATTAGAGTAGATTAAAGAGGTGTGACATGTGATGTGGTTTTCTGAAGTTAAACATATTTAAATAATAGGATATTCAATGCACTTGCCAGTGTGGCAGTAGCACAAAAATCACCCAAAACAGACAGTTTTGAAGAGAGTAAGAACCACTGAAACGAGATATACATTATTATTATGCATATACAAATATAATATTTATATATTACTAATGTAGAAGTCATATAGCTAAACATTATGTAATAAATGCTAAATAAGGAAAAATGAGAGAGAGGATTCATTTACTACCTACTGGGATTTATATTTCAAAAGTCTGTTTTAGGCCACTGTCCTTTTCCTTGGGTATCTACCAGACCTAAATGGTAAGACTACATTGCTTGTATCATAGGACAAGGAGAAATCAAGATGGTCTTAATCTAGAAAATCCCTCTCTACTAGATAGCATTCCCAGTGCTGGAAGGTACTGTGGAGGTTACTGGGAGAGAAACAACATCAATAGATTCAAAAGTTGTGAAACTTGCTAATTACAAAAACATCAGACCTGGCAAGGCTATCAATTGGTGCAATAGCAACATAAATGTTATGCAGTAACGAACTGCTTCCTGATTCCATTTAAGGCCTAATATATAGAACAAATCTCATGACTGACACTGTACTCTGGCCAATGATCCACGGCTAGGGAGTTTACAGACCCTAGGAAAGAACTTACTATTATTATTTTACTAAGTGAACACAGCATCAAACAGCTTCCCAAATAGCTGTCTCTGTGTGTAGAGATTAGTGCAGTTCTCAGTCCTCATCAGAGAAGCTTCCTTTTGCAACAGGTTTAAACTAATATAAAGACATGAATCTGGTCAGAGTAGAAATGAGCAATTGTGGAGTTCTGAGCCTAAAACGAGACATCCATACCACATCCCTTACCCAAGTGACTCAGATAATATTATAGAAGTGGAGCAGAAAGATTCTAAGAATAAGTTATAGAGTACTTTATACAAGTCCTCTCTAATTTGTGTGCCCATATACTTCCAATGTGGGGCTCACTCGTGCTGGGACTTTGTCTGGCATTGAACTCAGAGGTCCTTCTGCATTGGCCTCCTGGGTGCTAGGATTAAAAGCATGTACCACGGCATTTGGCTTCAGAAACCTCATTTTTAATTTATTTACTTTTAAATAATTTTGCTTGTGCATAATACATGTCACCTAATTTTCTCATCTTAAGTATGCAATTCAGAGAAGATTTCCAGTTAATTTATAGATTAATTGTAGCAGATTTCTTCTCTTGGGTCTCCACATAGCTCCCACATCATGACATTGTGACTTTTTATTAATTTTGAATGCTTGGCCAAGCTTAGGCTCATTTCTGGCTAGCTCTCTTAACTTAAGTTAACCAGTTTCTCTTTATCTACCTTTTGCCTCAGTTTTTTTTTTTTTTTTTTTTTTAACCTTTCTTTCTTCGTGTCTTACTTTACTGCTTCCTCCAGTATCTGGAGCTGGCTGCAGGGCTTCCAGCCTCCAGGTGAGTTCCTTACTTTCATCCTCTTTCTTTTCCTTATTTCCTCTCTTGAGTCTAGATTTTTCCAACTTATTCTCTCTCTGCCCACCAGTCCCACCTATCCTTCTCTTGCCTAGCTATTGGTAGGTCAGCCTTTTACTAAATCAATCAGGTGCCTTAGGCAGGCAAGGTGAAACAAATGTAACACAAATTACATTATTAACAAAGGCAGCATAAACAAATGTAACACACCTTTACACAGTTAAAGTAATATTCTGTAACATATACAAATGTAACACATCTTTGCCTAGTTAAAACAATATTTCCCAAGTAATGCAGCTATCCCTGTAATCTCATCTTGTTTTAAAACATTTTATTGCCCATCCTCAAATTTCTTTCAAGCCAAACAAAATCCCAGCATTAAGGGGAGAAGTAATTTCAAATTCCAACTCATAGGTAAGACCCTATGGCAGCTGCACACCAGAAGTATTTAGGCAGCACAAATTACAGAGAACTTCTCTGAAGGACCACGAGCAGACTGAGAGCAAGTCTGATGTGCCAATACTAAGAAAAGATAACCAGTAACTGAGCCATGTGATAAAACATAGAGTAATAGAAACAGGTTAATTAAGTCATAATTAACCATAGATCTAGTTAGAAAAAAAGCCTAAGCTAAGGTCAAGCTTTCATAATTGATAAGTCTCCATTTTGATATTTGCAGGCTGGCAGTCCAAAGATAGTCTGGCAAGAATGTTTGGTACACATCTGTTCTTCCAGATCTGATCTTCAGTTTCAATATAATCTCAAGCAAAAGAAAATGTGTGAATCATTTTGTAGATATCAGTAAGCTGGTTCTCTGTTGTTGAGAGGGAATAATCCTCAAAAGACTGTTTTTGAAGAAGAGTAACAAATCTAAGGGACTGACAGTGCCCAACATCAAGATTTACAATAAAGTTACAGCAATATAGGCAGTAGCTTGAAAAAGCAGGAGAGACCAGAAAGAGACTCACAGACCCAAATATAGGGTCTGTGATGCCTGATTTTTGATAAAAGAGTAAGGAAATACAATGTATATAAATGATAATCTTTGTCATCAAAACTCTAGAACATCTAGATATCCATATACAAAAAAAATTGAACTTCAACATACTTTACGTACTTCAGAAAAATATTAACTCAAAATGACTCAAAAATTTAAAAATATACAAAACTATAAAACTGCTATGGATGACATATGAGAAAATATAGTTGGCCCAGGATTTGGCAATAAGTGTTTAAGATAATAACAGTAAAAGCATGCACAAGATGTGGGCAAGCTCAAGCCAGACAAAATTCCAGGGTAGAGGCAAAAAGGTGGAAACAAAAGTCTAAAACTAATAAGGAGTGTAGGTTCTTCAACTATAACAAAATACACCATTCTAGTGTAATATGGCTGATAAAAGTGTCCAGGGAAAGGGTGTGGAAAACGCTGCATCTTCTACTCAATATTGCTGTAAACACAAACTGCTCTAAAAATGTAAAACCTATTCAGAATTAATATTATGAAAATTGCTCTATTATCAAAACCTACATATAGGTTTTGATGCAATTTCCATCAAAATCTCTAATGAACTCTTAATAACAAAAACAAGGTAAAGCATAAGGGGATCACCCCAAAAGTCAAAGCAACACTGAACATAAAGTACAATGCTAGTGAGTAACAGAATCTGACCTCAAATCATACTACTGACTCCATCATGATAAGAATAGCATGATATTGGCACAAAAGGAGACATACAGCCCAATAGGACAGAGAAGAGGACCCCAAAATAAACTCACAGTGATAATCCACCTAACTATTTACAAAGGTGAAAATATATATATTGGGGAAAATATTTCAACATATAGACTTTAGCAAGGAATTTCTGAAAGGGAAACCAATGCTATAATATGTAACTCCAAGAACTGACAAACAGAATTGCATGAGATTGACAAGCCACTTCACAGAAACAGAAATAGGGAAGAGACAGCCTACAGAATCAAGAAAAACACTGCTAGTTTTATATCTGATAATAGACAAAAAGAAAGATAGGTTGTACTTAGAACTCCAAAAATAAAGTACCCCAAACTCCTAGTCAATAAATAAATCAGCAAATGAACACAATAGACAGTAATAGAGATATATAGCAACATACTCAACATCCCTAGTCATAAGGAATCTACAAATGAAAGCTATACTAAGATGCTACCACAAAGAAAATGAACAACAAATGCTGGTGAGGATGTAGGGAGAGAGGAACCACTGTGCATGGCTGTTGGGAACATAGACTTGTACAACCACAGGGAAATAAGTATAGAGATACAAAAGTAACTTAAAATATAACTACCATATTACCTGGCTATACCACTTATCACTAATCAAAGGAATCCAACTCAGCATACCACAGACACTTGCATATCCATGTTTACTTTAGCATCACTCATAACAGCATGATATGAAGCAACCTAGTTGTGTATCAAGAAATGAGCAGATAAAGAATGTTTATTTATTAGTTAATCATAAGAATGAAATTGCATCATTTACAAAAAATGATAAAACTTTGTGTGTGCATGATCATGTGTGTGTTGGCATACGTTCGTGCATGCGTATGTGTGTGTGTGTGTGTATGACATGAATGTAGAAAACAGCCTATTAGAGAAGAGGATGTAGATTGATGAGAGAGAAAGAAGAAAAAGAAATAAAGAACAAATATGAAGAAAGTACATTACATATATTTATGTATATAAAGCTTTCATTCTAAAACTCATTAAAGCCAGTTGTGGTGGTATATATTTGCAATTCAAGTTCTTCTAATATTGAAGCAGATAATTTTCTTTTGCTTGAGAATAGCAAGGTAAGACTATTTAATACTTTTTTAAAGTACTAAATCTTCACCTTACATTGCTTTTATCTAAAAATTTAACATAGGACTGGGATGTGATTAAAGAGTAAAGTGCTTGCCTGGATGTGTGGCTTCCTGGGTTCAAGTCCCTGCACATAGATGTGTAAGGAATCTTAGAGTACTGAGTGCATAGACTGACAGAAGCCAAGCAATTTTATACCTTGGAAGATATGAGGCAAACTGTTGAAATTTCCTTGGACACGAAGGTTGACAATGGCACTCACATTTCTCCATTCACCCTCAGAATATTGTAATGCACTTCTGTCTGTGAAGGTACAGTTTCAATTTCTGAAGCAACCATCGTTACAGGCTAAACTAAAATGATATCATAAATATATCACCATTTCTTCTGGTTCTACCTAGATTGCCACCTTGGCCCAGATTTTTTCCTTTACATTTTAAACTGTCCCACTTCCTTAATCTGATCTCAAAAATTTTATCATAAACTTAATACATGTATATTTAAGATTTTCTCACCCATCCTTGTAATCTTAACACCCTATGCACATATTTATTTCTGTAGTTCACCTTTCTAGGGCAGCTTTTCAAGTAAAAATTAGGGATGACTTCTTGCACTACATCTTCCTATGTAGTAATGTGTAACTTTTTATTCAAATTAAAATTATAATTTAGATTATGCCTCAAACTAAATAAAAATATTACTTAGCCAATCCATGTTTTTTTGTTTTTCATTCCCTAATATAATTTTACTTATATTTTATATTTAAGTAAAATATATACTTATAATTTTATAGTACATTTATAATTACTTATTAAATTTATATTTTCTTATAATTTTAACCACATTAAAATGTGGCCTTTGAGCACCAAGACAAATCAGTTGGTGAAGGTGGCTGGTGCCAGCCTGAAGGACCTGAGTTCATTCACTGTCAAGACCCACAATGAGAGGAAGGAACTGACTTTTCTCACAAGTTGTCCTCTGACCTCCACACATGGGCATGGGATGCAAAGAGACACCCTATACACAGACAAATAAATAAATGAATATAAATAAATTAAATAAAAAGACATTTACCAAAGCCTTCACATTTTTCAGTTGTGGAATGTAAGACCTAAGTTTTCCAAGGTTACAGAAGAAAATAAATAGCAGTGTCAGACCCCGGCACAGAACGTTCCTAAATAATTTTGTCACATTGCCTCTTATATAATTGTTTGCAAAATCATCTGATAAATTGTCTAAATAAACTCCAAAGCTATTGCTTTTTCTTTAAATATGTATATGTAAAGAGCCCAGAAACTGATTGTAGTAAGATTAAAAGACTAACACAAAAATATTAGTTGAATTTTTTAAACAAGTTTTAGAAGTCCTATATTGTAGTCTTGGCTTCCTTATTATGTATAAGCTTCAACATTTTATTGAGGTTACATGAACGTCAATATATTATTTTTAAAACAAAGATAATAAGAGCTGCTTCACCTAGCAATACAACCTTTGTTATTATTATTATTATTATTATTATTATTATTAAAGCAACTGGAGAAATTAAAAACACTATATAAATGTAAAAATCAGGCCAAAAATACACCATTCTTCCTAATTTCTTAGGCATATATATTTATAGCCAATTGCCAACATGATTCTGCATTATCATTAGTGTAAAGTTATTTTATACTAGCCATCAGTGCCCATGAAATGCAAACTTTTAAATGTGGTCGTTAAATTTTTCTACCAAACATTGTAGATCCTCTTTCCTAGCCAAACTTTTGTGTCCCTTGCTCTTTTAAAGCACAAATCAGTTGCCCATCTAGGCTAGCAATGTCATCTATTTCTAAATTCCTCCAGATAATCCTCATTTGGTTTTAAATCCTTTAACTGCTCCCTCCAAGTGAGGATTCATTGGTCTCATCAAAACTGGCCCCAGTCTGCTTTTCTAGGACAAGTCCCAACCCCCATCAAACCCCCCTGACACAAAAGGGATTTCCCCCCCTATATTTAATCTTTTCTAAATCTCTATTCTGCAAATCCTATGTATAGTTTCTGCCTGTCGTTTATAGGCCAACAGCTCCTGGTATTATTCACACTATTTATTCTAAGTAACCACACAACCATAATTTATGTATCTATTCAAGTTAAGAGTACATAAATCTTTTACTCATTAAAAAAAAAAAACTACACACACACATACACACACACACATACACACACACACACACACACACACACACACACACACACACACACACACACACTGGCTATAGCTTTCAGCAGGCAGGCTGACATACTTCTTTTTACCCCCTCTCTGATACTGCCCTTGCTCTTAATTTAGGTTCTGTTCTTCCCACCTCTCTGCTCCCTCCCTATCCAAACCTGGCGTCCTGGGGAGCACTGGGCATGCTCAGTAGCCACAGCTGATGCAGGAAGCAAACCGGGATCTTTTTTGCAACATTGGAGCCCGGCTGGAGCCAAAGGCCCTAAATCGGTGGCCCAGAAATTGCTCTATCCCCCTAAGATATCATTTAGCTGTGTTTTCGAATGATAGATATGGATTTGAAAATAGATAGTTTGTATTGGTCCTGGTCAGAAAGGTGGGTCACAACCGAACAGCTGAAAAACAGCCTCTTACGTGATTTGGTGCTGCGAAGATTTCTGCTTGTCTGAACCGTGATCATGCTGACGGAAGGCTAGGAACTAATGTTTGACATCTCTGCTTCATAAGTAAATGCTGACCACCACCCCCCATCCCCGCACCCTCCTCCACTCTTCCCTTAAACATAGCAACATGAGCTGCCTCAGACGTAAAAGGATGTTGCCTGAAATCTGAAGTCTGTGTGCCAGACAGAGGAATTGTGTAGAAGACAGGCAAATCAATCACACCAAAAATTAAATTTTAGCAGGCAGCTAAAGGACCCAGCGATAAACAGATGGGCTAATTCCAAATGACAGTTCAGCAACCTTTCAGACACTCAAATGTGAATAGTAAGCCTGTCTCCCAAAACATATACCTTCCACAAAAATGAACTGTGATACACTTCCCTTTGGGAAAGATACCGACAGTTCTCTCTCTCTCTCTCTCTCTCTCTCTCTCTCTCTCACACACACACACACACACACACACACACACACACACACACACACACACACACACACACACACGGTCGTGATTCTTTTTCCTGTTTTCTGCGGAGACTAAATCTGTAGAGCTACAACAGCATCAGATTCCCTCACCTCGGTGCTGAGGATGAAGCACAGGGAAAAAATGTATTGAGCTAAATACGATAAAGGAGGGCTTCTTTGCAGAGGCTTGAGCCAGCACTGCAAAGCCTCAAATCAGAAAGATAAGCAATGACAGAGAGAAAGACATTCAACTGCCCCTACTGATAAAACCTAGCCATTTCTTCAAACAGCAACAAACATGAGACCTTTCATCACCATGCTGCATCCATATTGAGAAGGGGGGAGCATGTGCTCTCTGCTTTAAGCATTTCAGTCTCCGGAGATGGGAGGAGACCCTGTCCATGTCGTGGGAGCTATCCACCACCCCAAAAGTACACTCTCCCAGCACCTAGCAGCGCAACACTTGCCTGACAGGTTCTGCGGCAAAGCGGGTAGGCTTATCTGACAGGAGGTTGTCTCTTACCGTGGGCAGCAGAGGCTCCATTTGGGCTCCCTGGTCTTTAATGTCCATGTTCCGTAACGCCTCTGGAAAAAGCACCCTGCTCTGCAGTGTCTTCAGTGACTTACACTCAGCCCAGCACACGCTCTGCTTAGTATTCGGATCAGGTAGCTCTGAAGCAGGAGGCAACTGCACACTCCAACTCACCAGAGTCACATGGCTCCTACTCACTCGGGCTGCTGGCCAGGTTTTGCACTGACTGCTTTGGATCCTTGGGCCAGTAAGAGAGATCCCCAAAGCCCCAATCACTGCCCACACCTGGATACTTGGATAAAGTACAGCCGACAATGCTACAGAGGCAAAGGGCTTTAAGAATTGTACCTGAGATGCTAACTTCTTACACAAATGAGTTCATGCTGGCCTCTGACCAGTCACTCTGATTTTGACACCTTGAGGTACTCCCTGCATTCCAGAATCCCATAGGAAATAACAGTTCAAACATGGTGATGTCAACATAGGAGTTCGCTTACCTATTATCATTTAATATGATATTTGATATAATATAACCTCATAATTATATCAGTGAGCTTGAACTATTCACTAATTTAAAATTTTATGTTTTTTAAAGACACATTTTTCAATGTTTAATTTGTGAGAAACTTTGGTAAACCACACATTATTAAAAATAGGATAAATTTTTCTAAAATTTGTTTCTCAAAAAGAAGAGAGGGACAGAAAATATTTTGATATTAAAACACAATGAAAAGATAGCAAATTGGATGAGCAGCCTAAGGACATATATATCCCTTTGCCTTAACTAGTAGAGTAACTCACAGAAGGAGTGCAGTCAAACAACATTGTTAGGGGAAGGAGTTGATGACGGTCACTGAGTTGTTTTATACATATTCCCTGAAATTATTTTCTGAATGTAGAGTCAAAGCCAGAGTGGTAGGCAAATATTCTACCACTGAGTCACATCCCCAGAGCCTAAGTTTTTGAGAGAAAGTCTCAGTAAATAGAAAAGGCCAGCCATGAACTAATTATCTTCCTATCTCTGCCTCCTAAGTGCTGAGATCACAGATGTGAGCCAACACTGTTCCTGGCTGTATCTATTTTAGCTAATGAAATCTATATATCACTGGACCTCAGACTAAGAATATAAAAGTTAAAAATAAATAAAGATAAATATCCTTCAGTAGTTAAAAGAGGATGACTGAAAATCATGGCTATAGTTAACAGCAAATTAAAAAGTCACCTGATTTTCTAAGTTTTAATTGTCAGAAATTTATATAAAATAACATTAACTAGACACTAAGGTTTATATATCACTCATTGCAGATGAATTATATATCACTTTTACTGTTTTTGTCTTTAATATAATTTTTATAATAAGTTTTTACTGCTTTATAGGAAAATACCAGTTTTTAGATTGTTAACGGTACAAGTAACTGCTTTGTTCATAGGACATTTATATTATACAATGGGATTAAATCAAGATTAAGTTAGATAGTTAAATGAAGATATTTGACTAAGAATTCACTAATGTAGGCTCAACTTCCTACAACAAACTGAAGTTTAAGTGTAAGTGAGTTTTAAAAAAAACAAAACCAAACAAACACACACAAAAAAACTCTATTTATTTATTTATTTGCCTTGGTGTTTGCCTGAAACTGGGAAATGGAACTACAGACAGTTGTGAGCTGCCATGTGGGTGCTGAGAGTAGAACCCCAGTCCTCTGGAAGAGCAGTCAGTGCTCTTAACCACTGAGCCATTTCTCCAGCCCCAAGTGTTTCTACCCATACAAATAACAATAACCAGCAATTAGAAGCAATTTAGTTGAACAAAATAATACAACTTTCTTTTTAACATGTATTTCTAGTCAAGTAAGTAGTCCTAAGTCATCCAATTTATATATTTTCCAAATTAATTTAGATATAACTAAGAAAAGTTCGGCTTAATTCCAAGTGTGAAAATAAAAAAATCATATTTAAATCCCTATTAATCAGCATTTTCAGGAATATGTATTAGTGAACTGTGGACATGCTCGGCTGGAACAACTATTGATTGAGTACTTACTCTACTAAAAGTACCAGTGTAGTAGGAATCATCAGTCCTGCTAAGGCTCAAACTCAGTAAGAGGGGTCAGCAAGAAAAGGCACTTGACACCAAGCCTAATGACCTGATTTACATTCTCAAAATATACATCATGGAAGGAGAGAACAGATTCCCACAAGTGGTACTCTGACAACCACACATATATACAAACATAAAATAATAATAATTATTAATAATAATAAATTTTAAAAAAGAATCCCATCTTTCTATATGCCTTTGATAAAAAAATATTAAATACTCATCTGGAAAAAATAAAATGACAGAAAGAATATTATTCTCATTTAATCTAATATCTCTATTTCATAAAATATCTTAGAGTTAATAGCCAAAGCCCAAGATAATAGATCAATAAATATCCTAACCAACTGAACAAAGAAATAAGTATAAAACTGATAACATCCAGGAAGAAAATACTCATCACTAGATATAAAAATTTTTACTGAGAAAACAAAAGAATTTTTTTAGCTCAATGTAATTGGTTTCCAAACACTGGTGGTAAAGAGAAACAGAAGAGAAGCTATTGTATAAACAAATCTGAAATTCATGAGTACATCTTTTGTTGTGTTTGTGTGTTTGTTTTTATACCTACCCCAACCACCACAATTTCCCCTCCTTCCTTTCCTGCTAATCCCTTCCCCCACCCACCCCATCCACTCCTCTGTTTTTCTTCAGATATCAGCCAGCTGTCAAGTTATGAGACTATGCACCTCCTCTTCTATTGATGTTGGACAAGGCATTCCAGTAGGGGGAAATGGTCTCAAAAGCAGGCAACAGAGTCAGACACAGCTTCTGCTCCCACTGTTAGGAGTCCCAGAAGAAGACTAAGCTACACAACTGTAACATATGCAGAAGATCTAGGTCAGTCCCATGCAGGCTCCCGGTTATTGGTTCAGTCTCTGTCAACCCCTGCAAGCCAGGTTAGTTGGGTCTGTGGGTTTTCTTGTGGTGTCCTTGACTACTCTGGCTCCTACAATCTTTTCTCCCCTTCTTCCACAGGATACCCAGATTTCTACCTAATGTTTGGTCTCTGTATCTGTTGCTAGGCAAAGTCTCTCTGATGACACTTGGACTAGGCACCAATCTATGAGTATAGCAGATTATCATCAGGAATCATTTGTTGACTTTTTTGCCAGTCCTACTTATTTCTATAGTAGGTCTCTAAGATATACTGCCTCTAGGTCCTGCCCCTCAGGAGTGAGCTCTTTCACTCCCTTGCATGAGTACATCTTACCTGTGCATCCTTGCTGGAGACCAGAGATGAATTATATGAGGGTTTCCTTTTTGAAAATTGCTCCACAGTGAATTCTGTATAATTCCCAATCTAAAGCACTTTTTTCTACAGTAAAGTTTTCTTGGATCTACATCAGTGGTTCTCAACCTGTGAGTAGCATATCAGATAACCTTCATATCAGATATTCATCACAATAGTAAAATTACAGTTATGAAATATCAACAAAATAATTTCATGGTTGAGGGTCACCACAACAACAATAACTGTATTAAAGGGTCATGGCATTAGGAAGGTTAAGAATCACTGGGGTAGATGATTAAAAATTGGCTCCTCTTGATTATAAATCCAATAAGAATCTATTGGAACAATTAACAGCCACAATTTGAAGCATCATGTTAAAAAAAACTCATGTATGATTGAGTTTATTAAAAGAAGTAACTAATGTTCTATTTATCCTACAAGAATATAGCAGTAGTCCTACTGTGTTAAAGGTACTGTTGTTTAATGGTGCTATTTTTCCTGTTATATCCAGCAATATTAAAGTGGAATTTTCCTCTCTGAAGAATGAAATGAAAGTAGGGATCGGCCAGAGTCCAACTATACAGAAAGAAATCACAGAAAGCGCTCAACAAAAGAGCCAGCCTCATCTCTTGCTGTCCATGTCCTGACTAATTCATTTGTTGCTCAGGAAAGAGACAGAGCCACCGTGGTGTGCTTCCTTCCCTTGATACATCCTGAATTGTGAGACTCTTGCTAATCTCACATTCATCTCATCTCCCAAGTGTATAATCACCCTGGACTCAATGCTCTCAGTTCCTACCTCCTTTTACTATTTTAAGATCCAGGAATAAGATATTCACATTAACACAATGTTTATCTTGCATAAGAGATCATCTAATATTGGTTGTACTTGAAATGGATTCTAGAAGTTACTACCAATACTAACATTACAAAAAGTAATAATAATAATAATCATAATAGATTTTTCAGTATTTTTTTCAGAATTATATTTCTTGCTTGAATCTCAAAATTCATTGCTTTGGCCATTTTTCATATAAAATATCTAAATATTAGGTTGACAATGAGTTTACAAATATTTTTGTTAATATTTTAAAACTATTTTACATACGATAATGCATCACAGCATTGTTTATATCATTTCTTTATCCTCTGTCCCAACAAGTCTATATCTTTTGAGATCTATACGAATGTTCTGAGCAATTTAAAACATATTTTGCTGATTTGTAGGATGAAACCAAAGGACTTAGAAGAATTTATCCAACTCAAGTGATACCAGAAATGCTTCCTCAACAACTTGAAAGGTAATTTCTAACCACCATGGGAAAAGCTAAGAGTGCCTATTCTAAAACATGACATCCAATGTAGGACAGCGTTCACTACTTAAACTCATTTTACACATGTTCTTGGGCTCTAAGTTGATGATAATCTAGCCAATAACAAAAAGAAGAATATGCAAAGTAAGTAATGTATTCCAGAGTTAGGCTTAAGTTCAAGCTTAAAGAGACCATTAAACCCATACATCTATCTGCTTTTCCCAATCCTGAAACTGGAACAATTTTAATTTCCTGATTTTAAGGTTTTGTCACAACTTATGCTAAAGAGAAATTCCTGGACAGTCTACTTCCTCAATTGAGGGCTGGAAAACAGTTTCTTAATCCAAACCAGCTCAATTCCTCACCCTTCCTAAAGACTTTTAAGTTCCTGAAGGGGATTCTTTTGTAGGAAAATGTTAAAATTTCCCTTCTCTGTTATAAAACAGTTTATATCTTAATTTATTACTTCTCCAATTATCAGAGTTTTTGTCTAATTATTACTAAGTGGTCCTTAACATATCATTTCTGTTTCTAACTTGAAAATAATCAACATCACACTTATGACAAAGTTGATCTTTTGGTTAAATACTCTTTTAGTGATCAAGTTAAAGAATTATACCAAAATAATCATTATTCAGGGTATATCATGTGTAAATTTTATCATACATTCTCAAATCATGAACAAGAAAAGATTATGCCTATAATAAATAATATATAGTTATGGTAATTAAATATAGTTTATTGTTTGCACTGTGTCAAAGATAGCAATTGTAAATAAAAAAAAGATGAAAAAAATCAAAACAGCAATTTCTTCACTTCATCATAAGTAACAAAACTATTCGTGAATATTTAGATGCATTTTTATACAATGCTCAGTTAAACTTTGCATGATCTTACATAATCTAAAAGCATGAATATTTATTCTGCTCTTACTATAATTATCAGAGAAATTCAAAATATGTCTCTATTTACTTATAAATAAATTATTTCCTTGGAAATAAGAAATAAAAAATCTCATCTGAAACTGTAATTTTGGATATGCCATAAAATAATTTTAGGTTAGTATTTCTTCAGCACATTTAGTCAAGACTTGTATATATTGTGGTACCCGTTTTTCTAAAGAGGAGAGTAGTGCGTTTTTAATTTATTATGGCAACCACAGAATGAGCTGTCTAGAATTTAAGAAAGCCTCCTTAAGTAGGGATGCATTGCATAACTAATGTGTTGGTAGGAAAGAGAGATAAAACCTAAAGAATAATATTTAGCCAGGAAAATCTATAATGATATAGGGACAAAAGATAAGTCATTTATAATCTCACCAACCAGAGACTGTCACTTCTAAAATTTAGCATGTGTTACCTACTTTTTTACTTTTCTGAAGGTAGCAGGGATAATTTTCTTTGTTTATTCTTTCCATTGCATTTTTTAAAAAAATAGTGTTAATTTATAAATATGAAATAGAATCTTTTAAATAAAAGACTAAATAAACTTTTAGGCTAGACCTTTTATTACCGTTAAGGTCCATCTGTACTATTTCACCAGCTCTGTGTCAAGACTGAAGTAACATTTCAAAGCCTCTAGTTGAAAATAAAGCAAACATTCCCTCTACTGTGCATTTATTTGAAGTAGCTATCATTGTCTCTCCCTGTCTTTCATCATCCCAAACCAAGGTTCAACTAATAGAGCAAAACACATAAGAAGTGTACACTGCCAATAAATATCTTACTCATTTCCAATTCTTCTTGTCTTCCATTCCAGGGAAATCTTTAGCATGAATGTCTTGGATCTTTAGCTTTCCTTACAACAATACTATTTGGAACCAGTATCCATCTGCATTTGGTCTCCCGAAATTCCACTGGATTTGCTACTGAGCCATCCATTTTTAAGAATTAAATACAATGAATAAATGAGACAATGCAAGACATTTAAATAAATGCAAACTTAGTTACAACAGAACTAAGCTACCTTGCATTAATATAAATATACTGTGTCACAATTAAACAAGTACCATTTTGATTTTTTTTAATTTGTAGGTAAGAAAAATTAATGTTGACTTAAGCATTTTAATACTTTTCAAGAACATAACCATCTCATAAATAAAGGCTGGTGTGATTACTTAATCAGCATTTACTGAATAATCTCTATGAATTCAATAGTGTGCAAGGCATTGGAAAAGCCAGACAAGTGTACTCTAAGGAGACTAGAGTATGAAAAGAAGATGGATACTGAGGCCTGTGTGACTGCGATAGGATTATGTAGCAAGTAAAGGGGACACCTGTTTCAGAACAGAGTGAAAGCAGGTGATATCAAGGAGGACACCCCAGGGCAAATAACATCTGAATTCCAGTTGAACACATAGAAAGGTGTTTCCCATAAATTTGTGTATGTGGCAAAGAAATGCAAAAGTATAGAAAGCATTACTACACTCATAGCAAATGTACAGAAAAGCCAAGTGATGTTCCGTGTAAAACATAGAAACAAAGTAAGTGGAGGTTTATTTCGTTTTTCTTTTGTTTGTTTATCTAGTTCAAAGTTAATCGTCTCTGAGGCAAGACTAAATAAGTAGTAAAACAAAAAACCACAAATATTTGAAGTCATTAGAAATATTATTTTAATGAATATTAAACTATAATCAGAAATATGTTTTATCTAAATATGATTGAAGTGGGAGAAAGGTAATACACATGGAAAGAGAGGAATATTTATACAAAGTTTGGAAAAGCCAGAAGTAAATATTGTCTTATAAATTTACTTTAAATGCATTATATATTTCATCACCCATGTGGTGTAGTCATGGGTGTGTAGTGTATATATAGTTTAAATGGAATTACACCACACAAGGAGTTAATTCTCACCTCAAGAGCCATAGACTAACAAAAGCCAGAATTCCAGGCATGACAAACCTTTGAAGTTGTTGGTCATAGAAATTTCAAAAGGCTCCCAAGATAATATAGGTCACTGCTACTGTCTTTAGCTGCCTCCTAGAACTTTGGTAAAAGCCTATTCCAAAATACAACGCACACTTTGAACACAGAGCTCCTCATGCCAACATGGGCCGAAGAAATTTTGCAAGGTCCCATTGCTAGATGTCCAGCTACAAACAATCAATGCTATTGAAAGAGGAAAAATGAATTTTTTCCATAGACAAGCTCTCTGATAGATTATTAACTCCCAACTGGTTTGCTTTCATCACATGTACACTACATAGATGGTGTGTGTGTGTGTGTGTGTGTGTGTGTGTGTGTGATTTTAAAAGGTCATAAATTTGAGAGAAAATGAAGGAACAGAAGAGGAGTGGAATTGGGAAGAAATAGGCATGAAAATATGTAAATACAATACTCATATAAGAAATTTTTTAGAAAATAAATTACTTAAACATGAAAATGAGATTAAAATAGAATTAATAATAATTGATATTTTTATATGACCTTGACATTCCATCTACAAAATATAGTTGCTATTACTTAATATGCTATCAAATTAAGTAACAAATTTTCCATTTACTGTCTTTGCATTTAAATAGGTTCAACAGAAATGACTTCATATAAGTATAAATTATTTAAGTCAGTTAACAATTTTCCAAAAAGCATGTGCATTTTATAAGAAAATTACTACAACTTATGCATAGTGAGCTTACATATGAATAGTTATGGATGTTTTTGTAATTTTTAATTTGTAGGTTTCATATTCAAAGACTTGTATCTAGGAAGTTGGGAGTGAGAATAAGTGTTCTGTCTTTCAAATTGAGAGGTTTAAATTAAGTGGCCTGAGTATAACTATTGTAATTTAATTTCTATATGTTCTTTTACTCAAAGTATAGCATGTCTTTTCCTGAAAGGACACTTCTTTAATCCTAGTACTCTGAAAACAGAGGCAGATATCTGTGGGTTTGACTCCAGCCTAATCTACATAGTGAGTAGTAACAGGACAGTGAGAAATAAGTAAGAAGACCTTGTCTCAAAAATAATAAAAAATATTGGCTTAAATATCAGTAATTATTTAGCAAATAACAGACATTATACATATCCTAAATGAACCAATATGCTATGCATTGCTTAACAAAAAAAAAAAAAAAAAAAGATCCACATGGTTTTAGTCTTCAGAATCTATCAAGTACCATACTGAATGTTTTATATAATTATTTAATTTACCCTTCATATCAATCAAGTTGCTGAGCTTCATGCAAATTAAGGAGCAGAGTAAGAATTGAAACCCAGGCTATCTGTCGCAAAAATCAAATATTTTACACTATGCTGTAACTGATCTCTAATTAGTTTAGGTCACCAAATAAATGTTTGACCCAAACCTAATTAGCACAAAGAATTATGAGTTACACACCCACACTCAACATTGATACAAAGTCAGAAAGTGTTGCTTGATTTTATGAATGTGATCAAACCAAAAATTCAATATTTCTCTAACATTGCATTTCTATGCAATGCTGCTTTATTTATAGCAAAGCTACCTCAAACTTCATTCAGAAAAGACTGAGGGGAAAAAACATGTGATACTGTTTCTTGTCAGAAAATAATTGGAGTGATAATTCCTGCATCAGGGTGAGAAATCCTGCAGTGTTAATGACCTGAGACAGGTTGTTTGTCTTTGTTTAGCCACACCTATAATATGTCTTCATCATGTCTTCTGTTTCTTCTATACATAAAGTAAATAATAAATTTACAACCAATTATTCTTTAGTGTCAAGATAACAAAGTATTTATATAATTGTTAATTTTCTAAAGATGAAACATTCACTAATTATTAAAATCTTCTATCTAAGGTTTTTTATGTGTCACAAAAGATTCTAGGTCCCTAATGTGCATAAGGAACAAAGGGAAAAACAAAGAAGTGGTTAAAAAATAATAGAAGAAACTTTATACTCCTGTGTAGTATAATGACCATGTCAACTTGTGTAAGTTTTTTGAACTCTTGAACTCTCAGTTTTATAAGATTAGTTTATACAGTTCTGAGAACAAATCAGCTAATATCAATGAAGTACTAATAATATTTTTCAGTATATAATAATCCTTTAACAAATAGTGGAAAATATTATTTCATTGAGTCATTTGGCTAGGTATGCCCAGATGCAAGTGACAAGCACAGAGTTAGAAGTGAGTTTGGAATGAGAAAAACATCTCAGTTTGACTCTCTCTAGAGTTAGAACAACACATGAATAGATCCCTGAAGAAAAGATCAGCATCTAAAGATATTCTGGACTTTTGACTGGCCACACAGCATCCTAAATTATCGTGTATTTCTGAGTCTAAATAAATTTCTATAAAATATTTTCCAACAAATCAAATCATTTTCAAGCCTTTGGTAAGAAGTCCTACAATTTATTGTTATTAGTCTATAAACCTGGTGATGCTCTATGTTCATATTTCAACTTTTCTTTTAAAACACACACACTTTAGGGCAACACAGATATCACACACAAATGTGACATAAAAATATTGATGATTTTTATTTTCCTGAATAATTTAGACTTGTTTGGAGTTACTAAAACCAAATAGTTCAAGATGAAACTGAGTTTTGAAAAGGTGTTTGTCCTTCAGTGCCTGTCAGATGGCACTGCTTCCTAGCCCCGGGAGCTTCCCAACATATTAACATAACATCCAGTTTTTAATATCAGGACGCTCACTTAGCTCACTTATGCCAAAACAAGAAAATGCTTTTTGGTTGTTATTTCCATTTCAGAGATAGTAAAAGCTAATAAAGATAATTCCAGAAGTTTCTGAAGAAATACAGGCCAAAGTGGGCCAATCACAAAGACAGGGCTGCTTGCCCTAAGAAAAGGGAGGAAGAGAAGAGGGTTGACAAATGATTGGTTGTCATATATAAACATTTGTAAAATTTGAGTTTAGTCTATAGTGTCATTTCAAAACAATGTTCATATTAATAAAAAGGAAGTTCTAAAACTGAAATGTGCTGTCCAAAGGCAAGAAAGTTAACATCACACAAAGCAAGAATTTGTGTAAGATAAATACTTTCATCATTACTTTTTGCTCTAAAATTATAATGGATAAATATGATATTCTTCCTTAGTAATCCAGGTCTTTGGAAAGCAAACCTAATTAGACTATTACTGACTTTATAGAATCCTATGGAAGAGGGAAAGAAAAAATTGTAGGAGCCAGAGGGGTCAAGAACATCACAAGAAAATCCACAGAATCAACTAACCTGGGCTCATAGGGGCTCCCAGAGACTGAACCAACAACTAGAGAGCCTGCATGGGACTGACCTAGACACTCTGCATATATGTTAAAGTTATATAACTTGTAGATCTTTGTGTGAAACTCCTAACATTGAGTATAAGTACTGTCTCTGACTCTGTTGTCTGCTTTGAGGACTCTTTTTTTTTCTATTGGGTAGCCTTGTTCAGAGGAGGTGCCTAGTCTCTCTGCAACTTGATATACCTTGGATGGCTGATATACACAGGAGCCCCCCCAAGAAACAGTGGAGGAGTGGACGGGGGTAGAGTGGAGGCAGGGAGTGATGGGGCAATTAGGAAGAGGGGGTGGGAGGAGACTCTTTAGTTGAGATGTAAAAACAAAAAAATTAAAATGTTTATTTAATATATATGTGTGTATGTATATGTATATATAGTATTTACTACACTAAGATGTATACCTTTTCAAGAAATTGCTATTTATATGAGATATTTGATATTCACTGTCCTGGTAACCAGAAACATAGCAGGAAACCAAAGCATTAAAAAATAATCATGTGAAAGAAGAAAAATTAAGCAGTCAAAGAATGAACAGGCAAATGAATAAAGCACTTAGTTTATGAGATAATGACAAGACGGTTAAGAAGCACAATACATAGGAGGAGAACGTGAGTATCTGGATTCTGTTAGATGGGAGCTAGAGAAGACCTCACTGCTGTGAAGTTTGAGTAAGGTTCTGAAGGGAATAATGTGGTAGAGCATGACGCTATCTTCATGGACCAATTTCCAGATGGAGAGAATAAGAGGGAAGGTGTAGATCCACAGGAAAGGAGGAAGGCCCAGAACACCTGGGAGATTATGGGATTCTGGATGTGTTTCCCTTGGTACAGCCAACAGCATCTGCTAGGGGACACAATGTGGGCTGCAAGAGAGATGGGAGCCAAGGATATTGGGACGTTTTTTGACTGAGTGAGAAGGATGGCCTTTTCACTGAACAAGAATGTTAAATTCTGAGAATTTTACTTGTATTTACCCACAAGAAAACTAATGGGTAATTTCACAGGTACAGTTCAATAGAGTGGGAGATGAATGTGTGTATGTGTCTTTTTGTGCATGGAGGGAGAGGGAGGTTGCATGTATGCATGTCATAGGCATTCCAAAATCAACCATCTCTCTCCTTCCACCATTGTCAGACTTACACAGCAAGTGCTTTTATCTGATGAGCCATTTAGCCAGCCCTGTAGCAGACAACTTAAGAAACAATAGAAAAGACATTGTATTATCAACAGTTACACCCCAGAAAACTGAAAGAGAAGAACAAAAAAGTAGAATGGAATTGAAAATTGTATCAATTATTGTTTGCCTTGCAAACTACACAAGATGCTTTAGCTACCTTTATAAACTGTTTTTCTTTCTCTTATTTCTATATCCTTTTGCCTTTTCTCTAGTAGCAAGTTAGTAAAATAATGAAGTAGTCATGTTAATTCATGTTGTTAGTTACAACAGTGTAACAATAGTCAACAGGGTTACAAGAACATGTAAAAGTAAGCAGCAAATATTTTTATAAAAATGGGAGCTAGAATATTTACTAGGGAAGGTTTAGTGATTTGATCAGCAATAAATAAAAGTTATTTCCTTTATTCAAATACCTGATTACATAAGAAGAACACAAACATTTTTAAACTGTATCACGGTATCAGTTCTCTCACCATGAAATTGTAATTCCTGTGGTCTGGTAGACATAGATCTGCTGGAGACAGGAAGCAAAGAATGCCATTCAGCTAAATGAATGAATGAATCATTATGGTAAACTCAATATAATTCTTAGAGTCAGGTCAGGACATCAGAGGTAACAACAATGCGGCTCTCTTCTTAAGAGCATGGAAATTTTTTGCTGTTTTTTTTTTCCCCAACTCTGAATGGAGAAGGTATTGATTTGGGACCTTATTCAAAAGATTTTACCAGTATGGTCTATAACAGTATGGGCTGAGTTTGTCTTGATCCCTGTTTTCCCACATCTATCTTGGTGCTTAATGCTTAACAGAACTTTAATAAATAGTTTAATGAATAAATAAATAAATGAGCATATACAAAATTTAAATAATCTAAATGTTATTACTATCATGATTAATATGCCTAATAAAAAATTTAATTTGGATTATTTATTCAGAAAACTACTACAGGGAGGGAGAGCCTAGCAGATCTTCTTCCTAAGAGTGAGATTATAGTTTGAGAGCACTGACTTGGAGAAATCTGTAAAAACTAGCAGGCATGTTAATATGGAAGATTCAGTATGTGCCACTAAATAACATATAGTAGATTAATTTTTACCACAACTGTGATTTTCCAAAATGAGAAAAAGATACCCTACATATATTAGTGTCAACCACCAGACATTATTTATGACTAGACAGCAGAAGCTTTTAAAGCAGAATCCACAACTCAATATTTCAGTCTCCTTTTCTGAAGAACAAAGACCAGACCAGACCTTTAGGTGACAGCAAGATTCTTTTTCTTTCTTTTAATTTATTCTTTGTGTATTTTACATCATGTATCTCCATCCCATTCATTTTCCCTTCATATCCATCCTCTGACCTTGCAACCTACCTCCCCCCAAAAAATAAAATGTAAGAGAAAAAAAGAAACAAAAAAAGAGAAGGAAAAGTCAGTCTCATCATGAAAGCTGTAGTGTGACACAGTAAGTCACGAAGTAAACCCTTTTATCCATAATATCTTCATGTGTCAGTTCATTGTTCATTGCAAAGAGCCTTTGGTCTGGTCAAGGCCTCTGGTTTCTGCTAAACCATCAATGGTGGGCCCTCACTGGAACTCCTCTTGGTTATCTTGCTGTTGACCTGTGTTGTGAAAATCCTGCAGCTTTGGGTCTGCAGAACGGGTCCCTTCATGTGCTCCAGCAGGTCATAGATGGGGCCGATGTCGGAGTGGGCCAACTCATAAACCTGGTTTCAGGCCTGAGTAGTTGTAGTGTCTGTCAGTCAGCCTGCTAGCTCCCCCATACCCTGACCACCAGGTAAAGCTTCCTGGTACTGTCCTGGCCAGTTTACCTTTACAATAATGAGCAAGGAGCTGGGCCAGTTCCCCTGGTGTCATATCTTCAGGGTCAGATCTCCCATACCTACACATTCAATGCCAGCTCTACTGTGTTGCCCAGGAATGGTGTAGAGGCCACTAAAAAGTGCTGTAGCTGGTGATAGGCAGGTCCTTCTCTTTGGTTCTCATGATCTCGAGGTCAGCTCTCCCACTCAGGTGGGAGCAGAGGAGAAGGAGTGGCATCTCTCCCCCACTCATACCAC
This sequence comes from Sigmodon hispidus, assembly GCA_004025045.1. Classification (NCBI taxonomy): domain Eukaryota; kingdom Metazoa; phylum Chordata; class Mammalia; order Rodentia; family Cricetidae; genus Sigmodon; species Sigmodon hispidus. The sequence goes on from PVIH01001382.1 coordinate 144,098, forward strand.
TACATGACAGATAAGTAATAGGGACAGCCCTCCCATGCTCAAGACTTCAGGAATGGCTCACCTGCAACTCAGTAGTGGATTTCTCTCAATCATGCTGTGGCCGACTTTAGACCGGATAGAAAAAGGAATTTCTCTGAACTGAGAGTTGAAGATTCAGGTTCCTAGATACAGGATGCAAGTAGTACAGTGACCAGCAGAATTAGAAGACTATATTTACCACTGTATCTCTCTTAAGATGACTCTACGTGGATAACTAGTAGAGAGAACAGAGCAGCATGGAGACAGATTAATGAAACAAGTATTTCTTCAGTATCCCCCTCATTAACCAGGTGAACAAAAGCCACAGAAATAAATATGTTACCTGTGGGATGGAAGCTTAGAGTCAATATGTTGGCTTCACTTTAGAGCTGACTGTTACCTGTTTATCACATTATTCTTACTTTTCTTCTGAAAATGTCAGGCTAGAGATTGCTAGAACAAGGAGAGGCATCTGACCTAATGCATGCCCTTCTCCTGCATCCTAAACTTGACATGGAATGCACCTGACTCTCCTGGCAGTAGAGGGAATTGTAAAGAATACCATGTCTCCACTAAGAAAAATGCCTGGAAAAGAATGGCTTTAAAGTCACAGACCAAGCATGGTGGCACATGCCTGTAATCCCAGCACTCAGAAGGCAGAGGTAGAAGGACTGTTTCAAGCTCAAGGACAGCCTGGTCTACATGGTAAGTCTAAGGCAGTCAAGGCTACATAGTAAGATGTGTCTCAAAAGATAAATAAATAGATACATACACAAACATAACAGAAAATAAACAAAAGAAAGGTAATGAGGAACAAATTGTAAGTATTCCTGAACTCTAGATATTATTCAACATACCCCTGAGATCTAGTTATTATCCAACATATCCTGTGGTTTGTTCATGAAAAGAAAAATTCCCCTGTAGCTTAAATTGCATTTCTCTCTCTTACAAGTTAGATTCTTACTTAATGGAAGCATTAAAAATAGTGTGACTTCATTTTATTGCCACAGACTGGTCTAAAAGCACACTGACTATATTTTGGTAAGGAACTAAAACTCAGAAGAAGTATCTTATACTTCTGAGTTTAAAAAACAAACAAAAACAGTAAGACATAACTTCTGAATTTTAAATCCAGATGTCTTCATTTTGAAGTCAGCTACACTTCAATAATCACTACCCTATGATAACATTACTGTACTATGGGTATTTCATAGTTACTAGGAAATGTCACAAATGATAGGAATTGTACATATTGTTTTTCCTAGCAAATGAACTATTAGCGCATGTTCAAGTTTTTATTCAATTTAATTTTTATAAAAGGATTTGTGTTATACAAAATATGGGGCCTATAATCTTTTCTCTCACTTAACAAATATTTATTTTCTGAGAACTCTATGCAAAGATAAAACATTTAGCCAGTTCCCTGGTCAAGATGTTTCTAGACCACTTGGGAATCCTGCTAAAATGCATAATTCAGTAGGGTCAGATTGATGCTAATTCAGCTGGTCTGAAAACCACATTTAAAGAAACAAGTATTGTATACACAATGGGAGATCAATTAAAGTATATCAACCATACTCATTAACTAAAATGTTACAAATATTGTTAAAACATATTCTGAAAAAAAGATATTTTAAGTGAGAAATAAAATTTTTTTAACAATGAAGAACTCATTGAATACTAAAAACTGAATTTGCATATATCAAACTGACCACTGTAGATTCTCTACATTTTTATCTCATTTCAGAGTCAGACATATTTCAAATAAATATAAAATATAGCCTTTATTTAAAATCTATAATACCAAATATACAAGTCTTCTACTCTACATAAAACACTGTTCTATGAAAAGATATGAGATAAAATAGATTTTTTAAAAGGCATGAGAGGATTATAAGTATAAACAATGGTGTTAATGAAATGTTTGATCCTGAATATAAAAGCGTATACACAAAAAGGGCTTCTGTCTTGAGTAGCACGTGAAGGGCAACTTGATTGCTCTGTGTGTGGAATCAACATCAAGAGATTTCGGAAGCACGATTTTTTGGTATTAGGGCAGATGGTGATCATTGGCCCCAGCACCTGAAAAAAAAAAGTGTACATACACACACACACACACACAGAGGCATTATAGGAATTCAGAGGAAAGATTTGACTGTAACTGAGGTTTTCCAGGAACATTTATGTTAAAGATAGAAATTAGTTTTGCTTAGCAAAAGAGATAAAACTTTTAGGGGCAGAAACAGAAAAACAAGTGATTTTAACTTAAGGGAATGGCATGAATAGAGATGGAAAAGCAAAGGGATCAGTAAATGGGTAGGAAACTGAGAGGAGCCCCGGTTCTTTTAATAGAATACTAATAGGGTAATTATAATGGTGATTTTAAATCATACAGTTAACTCAAATACTTAATTACAGGTTCCAGGCATTTGCAAGTATCTAAGTTTTTTACTTTATGTCAGAATTCAGTTTCATCCAGATTTTGACTTTATGTCAGAACACAATTCCCTCAGATCTTTAAATAGCTCCATTTTACTATTTAGATATAAAACTAAAAGACCATCCTCAGAAAGATTTTTCTAGAACATGATAAGCTCTAATATGAGCCTAAATCTGAATTTATATTATTCCTTTTTTATTAGTTTATTATTTCTCCCCACCAAATATAAGCTGACTTCTACTTTCAATCACTATAGGGTAACCAAGATCAAAGATTACATCATTGTTGCTGCTGAAAAGAAGTACTGGTTTTCTTATGTAATAATTACTCTCTCTTTGAATAAGAATGGGTTTTCTGCTGATGGGAAGATAATTCAGTGGATAAAATGCTTGCCATCAAAGCAGGAAGACCTAAGTTTGGATTACCAAACAAATATAAGGCAGGACATAAAGTGTTCTTTGTGAATCCAACTCCTACAACAATCTCAGAACACATACAGAGCAGGACATGGTAGAAATCCTTATAATCCCACCTCCTACAACAATACAGAAGGTAAACAGGAGAATCTCTAAAAGCTGGTGAGCCAGAGAACCTGAAATACAGGGGTGGGGGAAGACCTGTTCTAAAACAAGGGATGGCATCCGAGGTTGTCCTCTAACCTTGTGTGTACCCCTCTTCCTTCCCCTTGTATTCCCTGCACACACACACACACACACACACACACACACACACACACCCCACACATGAAGACACAGAAAAACCTTTTCTAAAATAGCAATACAATGACTCCTAATGACATTCTGCTGTATCCAGAAAATAGTGGGTAACTCCAACAATCCAATAAACTAAATCAAACCAAATTAAAACTCAGGTTTTAATCTGAGCAAAGCATTCTGGGGTGATTCCAGAGGAAGAGGAGAAACCAGGAGGCTTCTCCCAAAAAGAGGGGGCACTTAAATACCTGGTACACTCCAAGGGAGGGGCTGCTGTTTGGTGGAGCTTTCTTTGGGTGGGGTTTGAAATGAGGTTGGAGCTAGAGATTCCCAATAGGAACATTCCATCCCAAACCAGATGTCTTCATCACACCCCTCTCCTCTGGAAGGGCTACAAGGAAAGGCAGGTGGAACTAGAGGATGGATGATACCAAGGGAGAATTGTCTTCCTGATACAACAGGACTGATGCACGTAGGAACTCACATGCAGGGGCTGCACAAGTTCAAGGCAGAGTTCCCAGTGCTAACAGAGGGAAGTGGACACAAGTCCCTACCCCCAAGGAAGCAGCTATCAGCAACTGCTACTCACTAGCAAATCTTTTCAAAAAATAGAATAAAAAAAAGAAAAAAACCCTAACTTATAAGATCAGAAAATATGTCCAAGAAAACCAAAGAAGAAAGTTTTTGTAATCTGAAGAAGATATATATAAGTGTAAAAGAAGCACATACAACAAGCACACACCAAATAGATTGGAATAAAAAAAGCAAGTCTTCTCAGCACATAAGAGTTAAAACATCAAAAATGCAAAAGACAGAAAGAATATTAAAAGCTGCAAAGTAAAAAACAAAAAAAGACATATAAATGCAGACCCATAAGAATTATGTCTAACTTCTCAGTGGAGACTCTAAAAGCTAGGAGGACATGGACACTCTAAGAGACCAACAGATGTAAACCCGGACTACTATACCCAGCAAAACATTTGATCTCCATAGATGGATAAAATAAGATACTGCAAAAAAAAAAGCCAAATTTAAACAATATCCATCTGCAAATCTATCCCTACTGAATGTACTAAAAGGAAAACTCCAACAGAAGTAGGTAAACTAAAACCATGAAAACACAGGGTATATCTCAGACTAACAAATTCAAAAGAGAACATACACATAAACACACAACCAGCAACAAAATAACAGAAATCAATCAACAATCACTAGTCATTAATATCTCTCAATATCAATGGTCTCAATTCCCTAATAAAAAGATACAGACTAACAGAATGGATCTGAAAACAGGATCCATCCTTCTGCTACATCCTCAACATCAAGAATAGACATTACCTCAGAATAAATAGTGGTAAAACATATTTCAAGAAAATTAACCTACGAAGGAAGCTGGTGTAGCTACTTTAATATCTAACAAAATATACTTCAAACCAAAACTAATCAGAAGAGATAAAGAAAGACAATACATACAAATAAAAAAATTCACCAAGAAAACATTTTAATTCTTAAAATCTATGCCTCAAACAAAAAGGAACCAAATTTTATAAAAGAAACACTAATAATGTACCTGAAATCCCATATTAACTGTCACACACTGATAGTGGGAAACGTCAATATTTCACTCTCATCACTGAACAGGTAATCCAGACAAAAACTAAACAGATGAATACCAGAGCTAACAAATGAACATAACAAGTGCTTATAGAATGTTTCACCCAAACACATAAGAATATACTTTCTTTGTACCTCATGAAACTTTCTCTAAAATTGACCACATACTTGGACACAAAACAAGTCTCAACAGATACAAGAAAATTGAAATAGCCACTTCAATCCTATCAGAGCACATGGATTAAAGCTAGATTTTAACAAAAACAGAAACACCAGAAAGCTTACAAACTCACTGAAACTAAACAGCTCTCTACTGAACAAAAAATAAGTCAAGACAGAAATGCAGAAAGAAGTTAAAAACTTTCTACAGCTCAATGAAAATGAATTCACAATATTCCCAAACATACAGGGCAACATGGAAGCAGCTGGAGGAGGCAAGTTTATAGCCCTAAATGCCTACATAGAAACACTAGAGCATCTCACACTAGCAACTTAATGACACATCTGGAAGCTCTACAACAAAAAGAAGAAATTGCAACAAAAGGAGTAGATGGCCAGAAATACTCAAACAGAGGGCTGAAACCAACAAAACAGAAACAAATAAAAGTAATACAAAAATTCCATGAAATTGACCTAGTTCTTTGAGAAATCATGAGCTTGACCAACTGTCACGCAAATGAATTAAAAGGGGAGAGAGAATATACAAATTAATGAAATGAGAAATGAAAAGAGAAACATAAAAACAGACACAGGAAATACAGAGAATCATGAGGACATAATTTAAAAACCTGTACTCCACATTTTGGAAAATCTAAAAGACAGAGATAAATTTCTCAATATGTACCACCTACCAAAGTTAAATCAAGATCAGATAAGCCATTCTAACAGAACTATAACCCATAGTGAATGAAAGCAGCCATTAAAGGTCTCCCAAACAGAAAAAGGCATAGAGACAGATGGTTTTAGCACAAAATTCAACCACACTTTCAAAGAAGTGTTAATGCCATTGCTCCTCAAATGATTCTACAAAATGGAAACAGAAGGAACATTGCTCAATACATTTTATGAAGCCACAGTAAGCCTGGTACAAATCACATAAATACACAACAAAGAAAGAAAATTACAGACCAATTTGCCTTATGAACATAGATCCAAACATTCACATAAAATACTTTCAAACTGAATCCAAGAGCACATTAAAAATATCATCTACCATGATCAAGTAGAATTTCATACCAGAGATGGAGGAATGGATCACAACACTTTGTGTGTGTGTGTGTGTGTGTGTGTGTGTGTATTTTGTTTTATTTTTTTTTTTTGCTATATCCCCTACTATTCCCTCTCCTGCCCTTTTTCCCAGTCCTCCCCCAGCCTCTCCCTCCCCCTTTCCTTACCCTCCCTCGTTCACTCCCCAGAGAAGGCAAGGAATCCCAACATGAGTCAATTCAGTCTGGTATATCCAGTTGAGGTAGGACCGAGTCCCTCACCCAAGTATAAAGCTGAGAAAGGTGTTTTCCCACTAGTCATGGGCTTCAAGGTGGCTCACAATATTTAAATTAATAAATGTAATTCACAGTATAAACTGACTGAAAGACTAAAACTACACATCTTATTCAATGCAGAAAAAAGCCTATGACAAAATCCAATGCCCCTTCATGATAAAAGTCTTGGAAAGACCAGGGATACAAAAGACATACCTCAACATAATAGAGGCAATATGTTACAATACCACAGCTGACACTGATCTAAATGGAGATAAACTCAAAGCATTTCCACTAAATCACAAACAAGACAAAGTTGCCAATTCTCTCCATATGGAATCATTATAGTAGTTGAAATCTTAACTATAGCAATAAGAGAACTGAAGGAAATCAAGGGGATATATATATTGAAAAGGATGAAGTCAAAGTATCTTTACTTGCAGATTATATACGCAGTGATTCTAAAAATTCCACCGGGGGACTGAAAAGTAGCTGGATACAAAATTTACTCACAAAATCAGTAGCTCTCCCATATAAAAATGACAGTCTGAGAAAGAAAATAGAAAAAACAACATTCTTTACAATAGCCTCAAATAATATAAACTATCTTGGAAATCACTGTAATCAACAAAGTGAAAGACATATGAAAAACACTTCAAATATTTGAAAAGAGAAATTGAAAAATATATCAGAAGATGTGAAGCTTTCCTATGATCATGGATCAGTGGGATTAAAATAATAAAAATGGCCATCCTACCTAAAGCAATCTTCAGATTCACAATGCTATGCCCATCAAAATTCCAACACAATTCTTTGCACATTATAAAAGAACAATTCTCAGCTTCATATGGAAACACCAAAAATCTAGGATACCTAAACCAATTCTAAAAAAATAAAAGAACTTCTAGCAATCTTACCATTCTCAATTTTAATTTGTACTACAAAGCTACAATAATAAAAATAGCATTGTATTAGCATAAACACAGGTGCACTGATAAGGGAATTGAACTGATGACCCAGACATAAATCAACACACCTATGAACACTTCATTTTTTTTATAAAGAAGCCTAAAATGCACACTGGGAGAAAGGCAGCATCTCCAACAAAGTGTGATTGCTAAATTGAATGTCTGCTTGTAGAAAAATGCAAATAAATGCATACTTATCACCCTGTACAAAATTAAATTCCAAATGGATCAAAGATCTGGCATAAAGCTAAATACAGTGTATCTGATAGGGAAAAAAAGTAGAAAATAGCCTGAACTCATTGGCACAGGAGACTTTCTGAATAGAACACCTTTAACACAAGATGAACAATTAATAAATGAGACATCATGAAACTGAAAAAATTGTGTAAGGCAAAGACCCTGTCAATAAGACAAAACAGCAGCCTACAGAATAAAAAAAGATCTTCACCAACCATACATCTCCAAACTATATAAAAAACTCAAGAAATTAAACAACAATAAAAAAGTAATCAATTTTAAAAATGGGTTGTAGATCTAAACAGAGAATTCTCAATAGAGGAACTTCAAATGGCTAAGAAACACTTAAAAATGTTCAATATCCTTGACCATCAGAAAAATGGAAATCAAAACTACTTTGATATTACCTTTTTCCAATTGTCAGAATGGTGAATACCATAGGTGACCGTTTTCTCTATCAAGGGTGTAGAATAAGGGGAACACTCTCATCCATTGTTGGTGCAAAGTTCAAATACTATTGAAATCAATATGATGGTTTCTCAAAAAGTTGTAAATCCATCTCTCAAGATCTAGCTATACCATTCTTGGTAATATAATCAAAGAATGTTTCACCCTAGTGCAAGGACACTTGCTTGTTCATGTTCACTGCTGCTCTGTTCATAAGAGCCAGAAACTGGAAACAAACTATATGCCCCTCAACATAAAAAAAGATAAAGAAAACATAGTACATATACACAATGCAGTGTTACTCAGCTATTAAAAAACAATGACAACATAAAATTTGCAAGCAAATAGATGAAACTAGGAAAAAAATCATCCCAAGTGAGGTAGCCTAGACTCAGGAAAATAAATTTGGTACATCTGGATATTAGCCATTAAATAAATGGTTTTAAAAATCCATAGACCCAGAGAGTTTAGGTTAGAGGAAGGTACTGTGTGGACACATGGATCTCCCTGGGTAGGAAAAATAGAATAGATATTTTATATGTGAACCTGGGGGTGGGAAGGAGAGACAAAACGGAGAGGATCATGTGGGGAGTGGGAGGGAGGTGGGGTTGAGGGAAGTAATGAGGGGAGCGACACCTAGAACTCAGGGGCAGTTGAAGAAATCTAAAATATAAGACGGCAATCCTAATGAAGTCTCCAAATAATGATTGAGATGAAGTCCCAACTAGCCATCTTGTTACCAGAGTTTAGCTATATCTAATTGAGCTGTTAGCCAAAGGGAAACAAGGCCCTCCAAATCAACTGAGCAAACCTCATATGAACTCACAGAGACTGAAGCAGCAAGCACAGGGCCTACATAGTTCTATCCCAGATTTTATATATACATATACATATCTTTCAGTTTAATATTGTTATGGGACTCTCAAGTGCATGAAAGAATAGATTTTTTCTTTCACTTCATTCCTTTTATTGAAAGTATACTTTTTTCTCATATAATGTACCCTGATTATAGATTCTCTACCCTCTACTCCTCCTAGATCCCTCCTTCCCTTCCCTGCCCTCCCCTCTCCTCTGGGTCCACTCCCTTTCTATCTCTAATTAGAAAAAGGACAGGTTTCTATGAAATACGAAGCAAATATAACAAAATAAAATATAGTAATATAAAGTAAAAACACTCATATCATAAATGGCCAGGGCAACTCAATAGAAGGAAAAGTGAGTCTCAAGAGCAGGCACAGAGTCATAGAGTCACTCTTTCTCACAATCTCTTCAAAATACTAAGCAAAAAGCTGCACAGAGTATTTAGTGCAGACCCATGTAGGACCTGGTCTAGATGCTCCAGTTTCTGTGAGATCATATGTGCCTTGTTCTGGTGTCTCCATCTCCTCTGGCTCTTACAGCCTCAGCTAGATTCCTTGAACTTCAAGGGAAAAGATTTAATGAAGATCTCCCATTTAGAATCTCTCTCCACATAATGCCAGCCTGGCTATGGGTCTCTGCAGCCATTCCCATATATTTCTGGAAGAAGCCTCTCTAATAATGACTGGATAAGGCACTGATCTATGAGTATAGCAGAATATCATTAGGAGTCATTTTATTAAATGTTTTATTTTACCCTAGGTCTTTGTGCATCTATTTGCTGGTCTTTGGTTATCTTATCAGTGTCAGGTATGGGTTCCTTCTTGAGGAGTGGCCCTTAGGCCAAATCAGACATTGGTTGGTTACTCCCACAATTTCTGTACCATTTCCCTAGAATATTTTGCAGGCATTGTTGGGTATGGTTTTATTTTGTGTAATGGACCATAAGTCAAATCAAATATTGGTTATTTACTCCCACAAGCTTTGTTCCAACATTGCACTAGCTTATCTTGCAAGTCAAAGGGTTTGTGACTGGGTAGATGTTTCCATTTTTTTTTTTTTTTGGTAGCTAGCAGAGTACCTTTCTGTACCACAGATGCTAGCACATAGTGGGGAAAGATCCATGTAGGCAACAGCTTGACCTCTATATGTTCAATGAGTCATATAAGTGTTGTCTTCAAAAGACTTGCTGTCACATTGTAGAGAGCAACCTATAGTCTTGGAAACAGTGTGGGTTACTTGGGGATTTTCATAGGACCTCTTTGGCCAACAAATCAATTAGACATAGCTTAATCCTGGCACTGGAAAATTCATTTTTTGACAAGAGATGGTTATTTGGGGTTCTGTCTCCCCCATCATTTGATGATTTCATATAGATCCCCTTCATAAATGTATATACTTTAGGGAGCTTCTAATATAAAAAACAAATGCAAAAGATATAAATAATATGAATTTTCATATATTACTGAAGAATGTTATATGTATTATATAATACACTTTGTAGTTTCCTGAAATATTAAACATAGCTTTGTTATATATCCCAGCAACTCTACTCCTAAATATTTATTTAGAAACTGACACAAGTAGTACACTTGTAAATATATGCCCCAGAAGAAAACTATCTAGTTATACAAAAAAAGTACATACCAATATTAATAGCAGCAAAATTTATACTGGACAAAAGTGGAAACATCACAAACTAGATATAAGCTTCTGAATAATTTATTCATAATACAGATATGAGCATAATATTGGTTAATAAATTGCATTTATGAGCTTCAAAAGCTTTATGCTAGGGTTAAAAGATACAGATAAAAGACCACATACTGTATAAATCTATTACACAAAATACTTATTATATTTGAATTAATAAAGACAGAAAATATATTACAGATTGCCTAAGGTTTGTTGTGAATCCATCCACTAGAACATGGTAGACTTACCAGGGGCTACACTTCTTTTGATTGTTTGGTTTTTTTGTTGTCTGTTTGTTTGTTTTCTCACCCCTAACCCTCTCTCTAACCTACAACTTAGCTCTAGCCCTCATGAGCCACATCTTTAAAGAAATCTTACTCTCTGTTGTTGTAATTGGCTTCTGGCCCAGACTTTTGGGCCAGCCCAGAGGTTTGGACCCACTCTCAGCCTCACAGTCACTTAGGCCCAAATAATCACACAAAACTTTATATTAATTTTATGCTGGTCAGCGTAGAGCCCAGGCATATAACTTGCTAACTCATTATTCTTATCTTGTTCAGACATACAGCTCAGTACCTTTTCTCAGAGTAGAATTTCGACTTCTTTCATATCTGTATGTGTCATCTCTGCTCTGTTCTTCCTGTGCCCAGAGTTTTCTTAGTCTGGTAGCCCCACTCACACCTCCTGTCCTGTCCAGTAGAAGGGACAATATTTAAAACGTACTAACATAATTCCACTACACTATGTCTGCTAGCATCACTTTCCAGTAGCTCCTCACCCAGGGTGGCAGCTCCTCACCAAGGGTGGCATTTTCTGACTACCTCTCCCCTCCATGCTGGAGTTCTAACTGGCTTGTTTTTGTGAAGGTCTTATGTATGTGTGCCACCGTGTCTGGGAAACACTGTTTCACTGCAGTCATCCACTTTTTCTGTCTCCTCTACTCTTTCTACAATGATCTCTGAGGCTTAGGAGGAAAGGGTATGTCAAAGATGTCCAATATAGGAATGAGCCCTCCACAGTCTCTTACTCTCTGCACATTAACTGTTTGTGTGTCACTGTATTAATCATCTTTTGGAAAAACAAAAAGCAAGAAGCTCCCCTAGTGAAGGTTCAGAAATGTACTAATGTACAGGTAATTTAATAGTGTGTTCATTTAACAGAACAGTAGTAGAAAGTTTTCCGCTAGAAGCCCATCTAACCATAGCTTTTAAAGGGTTTTGTTGTTTCCTTTGGTTTGGGGGGTTGTTGCTACTTCTGTTATTGTTGAAACAAAGTCTCCTTTTAAATCCTTATGTACCCTAGAAATTTTAATGTAAACCAGTCTGGCCTTGAACTCGCAGAAATCTGCCTCCTGTGTACTGTGGTTAAAGGCATGCACCACCACATCTAGCCTACCCAGATGGTTTTGCCCTTGATAACTGTACTATGCATGAATTCAGTCTTTTGTAGGCCTTAACCCAATCAAAAATTGAGTCTTACTTTTATAACATCCATGACATTATTGTAGTAATGGACATAACTTGTCAGGGTGGTCTTTATTGCAATTTAGGGAGTTCACAACTGAGTAATATTGATTACTTTTTAGCATCATTGGTGAACAGAGCACTTAAGCACTATGAAAGCTAACCTACAGGTATGAAGTTTCCATGTGGATACAACAGTTTAATTTCTCCATGTTCTATGACTCAAGTACATAGTGCCATCTACAATAGAGACTTACCATCAAATTCTGCAGGACAAGTGAGAGCAATTTCAATAGCCTTTAATGTTGGAGTGTCTATAGAACACCAAGGAACTAACAATTTCATAAAGGTAGCCTTTGCTGACCCTGAAGCTTTTATTTAATAGCATCTCATGTCTAAAAGAGACAATGTCTTCCTGCTATAGAGCAGTTCTATTAAAATTCTTTTTATTTATGTATATGTATATATTCCAGGAAATTTCTAAGGTATTGGGTTTCCATATGACTTCTTCTAAGGTCTTTAGCATCCACCATGCAAGCTAACACTTCTTGCTCCATTATCTCCCATCCTCCCTATATAGAACCTGCATTCAACCCCACCCCACTTGAAAGCATCCCTCATGGAACCTTACGATCTTCCTGACCTCTGTGGATATTCCAATTTAAACACACATATTTAAAAACTCATAGTGAGCATCTAAATAAGATGAAATGGACAACACTTGTCTTTCTAAGTCTAGAATACTTCACTCAGAATAATTATTTCCAATTCCATCTACTTACCTGAGAATGTCTTAATTTCATTTTCTTCAACAATTAGATACTATTCCATTATATGAACGCATATTTTCATTATCTATCATCTGTTTATATACCACTAGGCTGAGTTAATTTTCTAGCTATTTTGAACAGAGCTCCAATAAAAGTAGATGATCAATTATCTCTGAAGTGGGATATAGAGTCCTTTGGGTATAGGCTCAGAGTGGTATAAGTGGATCATGTGGTAGACCTATTTTTAACCTTTTGAGGAATGTTCACACTGATATCCATAGTGGCTGTACTAGTTTGCATCCCCACCAGCAATAAATAAATAAATAAGCAAAAAAGTGCCCCCTATTCCTATATCAATGCCAGCATGTGTTGTCTTTTTTAAAACAAAATCTTATCCAGTCTGACTGGAGTAAGATGAATTTTCACAGTAGTTTTTTTGGTTTTTGGTTTTTGTTTGCATTTCCCTGATGTTGAAAGTTGTTGAAAATTTTTAAAAATATTTCTCACCCATTTGAATTTCACCTTTTTAAAACTTTCTGCTTAGTGTTATATATCCATTTTGTGTATGTGCATTACTTATTTTATTTTGCTAACTTAAAATGTATATGCTATATTCTGATCACACTTTCCCCTGACACAGAACTTTCCTGTTTACAGCTCTAAAGACAGTGGTACCTGAGAGACTAAAGCTGATAAATGAAGTGGATTAAAGTCTAATGCAATAGACAACTTTATTCAGAGCATCAGACAATTTATACTCTGAGAGTTAAGAAGGGTCACATAAGTAAAAGTGTACAATCACAAGGGCAAGCCACACATGGCAGATAAGCCTCATGTGGTAATCAAGCCACATATATATCTTTTTTCCATCAAGACATGTAAAGAAATAACAATAAGGCTGAAGAGATGGCTCAAAAGGTTAAGAACACTAGCTGCTCTTCAGAGGTCCTGAGTTTAATTCCCAGCAACCACATGGTGGATCATAGTCATCTACAATGAGGTCTGGTGTCCTCTTTTGAATTGCAGGCATACATGGAGGCAGAATGTTGTATACATAATAAAGTAAATCTTAATTTAAAAAAAGAAAGAACAATAGCCAGTTATAATGAATAATCAGAAGTAAACTCATTCCTATCTGCTATATGTGGGAGGAGAAAGAAAACACATTCCAAGAACAATTTCGTATTTTGAAGCAACTGAGGACACAGACTCTTGTTTTATTTTCCTGGAATTTTCTCACAAACACTCAGAATTCTCACATGACTCCATTCTTGGACTGTTTTTCAACATATCCCCACCTCCTCTCCTATCCAACTCAATGCCTTCCTTCTCTCTCTCTTTCAATAACTGATAGGTAAATTAAAAAATACAGAAAAGAAAAAGCACAAGAAACACAAATAATATAACACAAAATTAGAAGCAAATATATAAGCAAAAGATTAGTAAGATAAAAATACCCAAATAAAGCAGTATGAGACAAAACATCTACAAAAACATCACTGAATTTGTTTTGTGTTGGTCACTTACTGCTAGAGATGAGTTCTTATCTATAAGTGTGGTTTACACACCCCATGAGAATCCATTGGAGAAACGTAATTTTCTTTGCAAGCAGTTATCAATTGGAGATAGCTTCTTGGTTAGGAATGGGAGCTCAAGTCCACATCCTCCTCTTGGCACTGGGACCCTGCCTAGTTTCAAGCTGTGCAGGCCTTGTGCATGCTACATTCTAGATACTATTCCTCTGTCAGAAATAGAGATGGCAAAATAATCCATTTTATAATGATGCATTTTGATTGAATGACAGTATCCTTTGCTGGGCAGAGCTTTTTAGTTTCATGAGGTACTACTTTTAAATTGTTGGTCTTAGTGCCCATGATACAAAGTTGTTTTAGTGCCTATAAATTAAAGAATACTCCCTACTTTCTTCTCTATCTGAGTCAGGGTAACAGGTCTTATATTAAAGTCCTTGATGCATTTAGAGTTGAGTTTGGTGCAGGTAAGATATCAATTTAGCTTCATTCTTCTACACATACTTACCCAGTTTGACTAATATGATTTTTGAAGAAGCTACTTTCTCTCTAATATGTATTCTTAAGCTCTTTGTGAAAATCAAGTGGTTGTAATAGTGTGGGATTATATACAGGTCCTCAATTAGATTCCACTCATTAGTGTGTCTATTTGTGTGCAATGCCATGGCCTTTAATACTATAACTTTGTAGAATAACTTGCAATTAGGAATGTTCTTGCTTCTAGTAGTGTTCATGTTGCTCAGGGTTGTTTTTGCCTTTCTGAGTCCTTGGTGTTTTCAAATAAAATTTAAGATTTTTTTTTTCAGTTCTGAGAAGAATAACATTGAAATTCATGTGTGGATTGTGTTAAATCTAGAGGCTGCTTTTGGTCAAATGACTATTTTTACAAAATTAATCCTATTAACCCATGAACATGAGAAGTCATTCCACCTTTTGGTTTCTTCTCCAATTTCTTTTCTCAATGTCTTGAAGTTTGCACTACACAAGTCTTTCACTTCTTTGATTATGCTTATTCCAATTTATTTTTAGGCTTATTCATTTATTTATTTGTCTTGAATTCTAAGCAGTTTCCCCATCCTTCTCTCCTTCCAGTCCCTCACCCACTTTCCCCTCTTCACCCCAACCCAATCCTCCTTGATTTCTGTTCAGAAAAGGGCAGGCTTCCCATGGATACCAACCTGATATGATGATATATCAGGTTACAATAAGAGTATGTACCTCCTTTTGTATTAAGTTGGGTAAGGCAATCCAGAATGAGAAATAGGTTCCCAAATGCCAGTCAAAAGGTTAGAATTAGCCCCGTTCCCACTGTTAGGAAACCCATAAGAAGACCAAGCTACACAACTGTCACTTATATGCAGAGGGCCTAGCTCAGTCCCATGCAGGCTCCTGGGTTGTCTTCTCAGCATCTGTGAGCCCCTGTGAGCACAGATTAGTTGATTCTATGGATTTTCTGGTGATGTCTTTGACCTCCTGGTTCCTATGATCCTTCATCCTTGAGGCTATTTCAACTTTCTTGTTTCCCTTTCTTTTGTGGTATGCTTGTTACTGGTCTATAGGAAAGCTACTGATTCTTGTGTGTTAATACTGTATACTGCTACTTTGCTGAATGTTTTTTATCAACTGTAGGAGTTTTCTGGTGGACTTTGGGGTCTTTTATGTATGCATGTATGTATAAAATCATTTAATCTACAAATTAAGATACTTTAATTTTTCCAGTTTGTATTTTCTTTATTTGTCATATTGCTCTAGCTAAGAATTCAAGCATTATGTTAAGAGAAATGTAGAATGTGAACACTCCTAACTTGTTCCTGATATTAGTAGGGATGTGCTTAGTTATTCTTTATTTAGAATGATATTGGCAATGGGTTTGTTGTATATTGACTTTATTATGCTTATCTATATCTACTATATTCTCTAAGACTTTTATCATGAAGGAATTTTGGATTTTCTCCAAGGCCTTTTCTTGTCTAATGAGATGATTATGTGGTTTCTGTCTGAGTCTATTTATGTGGTAGATTACATTTATAATTTGCATATGTTGAACCAACCCTGAATCTTTGGGATAAAGCCAACTTGATCTTGGTGGATAATCTTTTTGATGTGTTCTGAATTCAGTCTAAAAGTATTTTATTGGGATTTTTTTAATCTATGTGCATCCAAAAATTTGACTTTTAATTTTCTTTCTTGTTGGGTCTTTCTCTGCTTTTGTAAGCAAGGTAATATTGCTTTGGTAGAAGTCTAAATCAAAAGAGATCTCAAGTTAATAACTTAATGATGAACCTGAAGGCCTTGGAAAAAGAAAGAAACATTACCCAAAACAACAGATAAAAATAAATCATCAAAATCAGTGCTGACTACATGGGACGTCTTTATCAAACCCCTCCACTTAAACCTCAGAGATGTATTTGAAAAGAAATCCTTAAGACTGTAAGAGCCAGAAGTGGCAGACACCTACAAGAAGAGTCTCTTCCAGACACAACAGGGTTGAGATACATATGAACTCATGGAGACACACACAGCATGCACAATATCTGCACAAATTTAATCCAGACAAAATTTCAGCATGCAGAAGGAGAAGTGGACACAAAGTCCTACCCCTAACCAAGAAGCTATATATAATTAATGTTTCTGGGGAAGGGGAAATCTATTTTCTCCAATGCAGCATTACTATGTAGCTCAACCACACTCCAGGGTAGGCCTCATGCTCAGGAGTAGATGGTCCACACAAAACAGACTTCAATATATCTGTGTATTCTTTTGTTTTTGTTGTTGCTACAATTTGGTGGTTTTTGTCTTTTGGGATTTTGTTTTGTATTATGGGCCTTTTTTTTTTTTTTTTTTTTTTTTTTTTTTTTTTTTTTTTTTTTTTTTTTTTTTTTTTTTTTTTTTTTTTTTTTTTTTTTTTTTTTTAGAGAGAGAGAGGGAGAGAATCATTAGATGAGAATTCTCTGCAAGGACGTGGAAGGGGAGAATGTGAATAAAATACATTGTATAAAACATTTTAAAAATAATTTTTAAATGAAATAAAATAATTACTGAAGTGAATAAAACAGAAACAAACGCATTTTAAAATGAATGGTATCAAGAGTTAACTGATAAAAGAGATAAGCAAAGCTGACAACTTTTTATCAAATTAATCCAAAAAAGATAAGACCCAATTAATAAAATCAGAAATAAAAAGGAAGCTACTTATAAAAGCTTTCAAACTCTTTTAAACACCAGTATTATCCTGATAACAAAACCAGGTAAGATATCCAATAAAAGAAAACTACAGTCTAATCTTCCTGATGAACACAGATGGAAAATTCTCAGTAGAATACTGACAAACTGAATTAAATCTCATATCACAAAGATCAAGCCCAAATTTATTTTACTTAAGACATGTAGGGATGGTTTAATACGTCAATGTTATCTTCCACATAAATAAACTCAAAGACAGAAATCACATGATCATCTAGTAAAAACCCTTGGCAGAAGTCAACATCCTTTCATGATAAACATCATGCTGAAGCTAGTGATAGAGAAGTATATTTCATCATAATAAGGGCTATATACAACAAACTGTAGCCAACATCATGCTAAATGGAGACCACCTCAAATAGTTCCCACCAAAAAGACCAGCAACAAGAGCAGGTTATCTACTCTCTCCTCTTCTATTAAAAACAATGTTTGAAATCTAAATTATAGCAAGAAGACAAGAGAGGGAGAAAAGGAAATACAAATGAGAAAATTATCCAATGTTTTCCTATTTGTAGATAATAATATTCTATAAATAAAAGACCCTTAAAATCCACCAAAAATGTCTCTTAGAACTGATAAATTTCAGCAAACTGGCAAGATATAAAACTGACACATTCAAATCAGTAGGTTTCCCACATATCAATTACAATTTTTCTGTTTTACTTATCATTTATTTTGTGAATGTGCCATTAGAGTTTATGTATGTAGCATATATGAGGTATTCATGTAGACCAGATGACATTAAATCACCTGGAACTGGAGTTACAGACAGTTGTGAGCTACCATGTGGGTGGTATGAATGGAACCTACACTTTCTGCAAGGGAAATAAACAGTCTTAAACCACCACACTATCTCTCTAGTCTCAGAATTGATCATTTTTAAATGTAAACAAATAATAGATTCCTTACTTATACTCTAATGAAGCTATCAAAGTACAATAACTAAGTTTTATACAGAATCTAAAAGAAGTATTGCCAGATGCAGTATGACATTTGCAAACTGAATGCATAAAGAACTGCATGCATATATATTTTGAATATGGAGAGATTGTGCCGAATATGGCATAGTCATATAATAAACACAGCTACTCTGAAGACTAAGAAATAAAGATCACCATTTCAAGACCAAAGTATGGGATTTAGTCAAAGTCTGTCTTAAAATAAAGTTTTTAAAAGTTATAAAGACATTACCTCAGTAGTTCACTGCTTTCCTAATATATACAAGGTTTATTTTATTCTAGAGAGTGTAAGGCCAAAGAAATGAAGAAATCTGTCTGTTACATGGGTATGCTTATTCCACAATAAATGAGGCAATGTAGGTAGCATGTATATTAAAGGAAACATTTTCTTAAAATGAAAGTATTATTAGTAAGTAACAAAAGACTATATGAAAATATGGTTATTAAGAAGTCTTTGAAAATCTATTGAGAAATGTGTTTTAAATTAAAATATTATTATTGAGTAAATTATTCCTTAAATATCTCTTAGATAGCTTCAGTATATTTTTTTTTCATGCTCTTCTGATGTAGATTTGCTTCTGGTAAGGAAGAGAAGAATTAGATCCTACCATCTTAAGATACATGTCATAAACTCATATGGGATCACATAATAATGTGGTGTTTTGACTTGGGAACACTGGTCATTCTTCAGTAACATGTTCCTGAGAGAAAGGGAACCAGCGAATGAGGAGATAGAGAAGATAAAAAAGCTGGGGTCAGAAGGTCTTGCAATAAGCAATGTCTTACACCAAGTAAGTTTAGTAAGAAGTACACCATCTTGTTAACTAACTGCAGGAGGAGAATGGGCCAAGTTCAGCAGCAAGCTAAATCAACGTTCACAAAGAGAACACAGAACACCTATGCACAGCTTCCTTAGAACTGAATGCCACAGCCTTTCAGAAGGGAAAACCAGGTTCTTTGGAACTGAAACCTTAACTTCCAGGTTCAGGCCTCATTCCCAAAGCAGACCTTGCCAAGCCTACCCCAGCCAAGAATACAAAACTAGCATTTCCTTTGTCCTTTCGTGGGGGCTCTGAGAAAGCCTTGGATCAGTCTGGTTCCCAACAGGGTTTAAAAAATTTTGGCAACAGCAAAGGATTTTTGAATGTGTGATGATCTTACATTAATTCAAAAATCAAATACATAATGAATGTGAGGTGTTTCCTGCAGTGCTTCCATGCTTCATCCTGGCTTCACTCAAGTTGTTCTTGAGAGCATAGAATGTGCCATATTGCTATGTGCATGTGCCACAGTACACAATGCCAAAGAAAACCGCTTGAAACACCTCAGCTCAGAGGCAGGACTAGTGCATGCTACACATTTCAAAGGTTTTACTACATAATTCTCGGCTCTTACAGAATAATAGTTTAATTATGAAAACAAAGACAGTCTTTTCCTATAATCATTCCTTACTGCATGTCAAATTAGTATATCATTAAATAATACTATGCTAATGTTTGATTTTGTTATTGTTGTTTGGGTTTCTTGATTATTTTACTATGGGGTTTTGGGGGCTCTGTGGAGTATTGCTTGTTTTGTTTTCTGAGACAGAGTCTCACAATGTAGTCTTGGCTGGCCTGGAACTCACTATGAAGACTAGGCTGGCCTTGAATCCAGAGATTTGCCTGCCTCTGCCTCCTGAGTGCTGGGATCAAATGAGAGCACCACCATGCCCAGCAAAATGGTTGATTTTGAAAATTGGTGTTTTGCTTGTTGGCTTGAATTTAATTTTTAAAATCTGTTAAATACAGTTTGATTTTGAATTAAAACAAAGTTACCAACATTTTTTCCAAGGCCCTAAACATAGATCTGCCATTTTTTTCTCTACATAATTATGTAAAGTGACATTCTCAGTATTGATGATTATAAATTCAAAATATCAATCAACTCTGAAAAATGTTATAGGTCCTGTGGTATAAAATATTCATCCAATATTTAGTTCTTTATATAAAAATAAACAGGTGCACCAATGTCATTAGTATGCAAATGTGCTTTCATCTTTAATATTAAAATTATATTTATACCAGAGTGTCTTTAATATAAATTTATTTGTGATATATAACTAGCAAATGCTTTACATACATAAAATAGCAAAACCTATTTTATATACTAAACACTCAGAAAGACATAAAAAATTTCTTGGGCAACAAGGAGTCACAAGTGAAAGAGGTTTATTAAATCCTGAAAGAGACCATTATAGTTTTATATGTATATATAGAAATTATTTAATAGGAATTATACTAGTCTGCTTTCTGTTGCTGTGATAAACACTATAGCCAAAATCAACTTGGAGTTTATTTGGCTGACATTTCTGTATCATAGCCCCTCAGTGAGGAAGCCACAGTAATAACTCAAGGCAGGAACCTGGAGCAGTAACTGAAGCAGAGACCACAGAGGGACGCTGTTTATTGTCTTGCTCTCTATGGCTTTCTCAGCTATCTTTGTTATTTAGCTGAGGCCACCTACCCAGAAGTGTCCCCACTTACAGTAGGCTGGACCCTTCTACATCAATCACTTTTTTTCACATCGATCATTAATCAACAAAATGCCCCAAAAGGCCAGTCTGATCAAGGAATTTTCTCAGTTGAAGTTTTTTTCTTCTCAGTTGAAGTTTTTTCTCCTCAGATGATCTTAGCTTGTATCAAGTTGACAAAAAAAGTAATAGCATAGGCACACTAATTGTATAAATAAATTTTAATGCAATATTTTAATGTGCATTGATAAGCATTTTACAATAAAACTTAAATTTAATAAATATATCTCTGAATTGGCTATAAGAATCAAATAATGAATTTCATCATAACTCCCTGGATTAATTATAAAAAAATGTGTATATTACTGCATCATATATTATTTAAAATGAATGTAAATTTGTCCTTACATATCTTAAGCACACACTACATTCTTGCTACTTTGTATTATTATTTTCTACTTCTACCAACAAATCTTATAATAGTCAAAACTTGACGCTGGCTTTGGAACAATAGGAAGCTTTTGAATACTATCATTCTATATCAACAACCTGATTCAAATTTAAAGTCAGCCCTGCTTCTATGATAACTAAGTATGATCCATTTTCAAGATTAAACTGTCTGTTGAATTTATGAGTACACCATTATCTAGTTCTAAGCTGTCTACCTCATTTCTGGTTCTCACCAAGTGCTTTGCCTCCTCTGATCCAATGCCCTTTCTGTCACAGGTGCTCTGTCTGCCTGCTCAGTTTGAGATTGACCTTTGCCAGGCATATTAATTCATGTCTGACTCTAAGATTCCAATTATTTGCCCTCAGATATATTGACTAGAACACCCAATGGTGTTTTATAGTTTTCTTAGATAAAAGTATTACTAAGCATTTCATTCTTTGGAGTGTTAGCATGGCAGTCTCCTAAGTTTGTTCTTAAAGTGTTTATGATGGTGTGTAAAAAATACAACTGGTATGTTTATATGTGTGTGTACATGCACATGTGCCTCCCCCCACTCGGGGTGTGTTTGTGTGTGTGTGTGTGTGTGTGTGTGTGTGTGTGTGTAGCTACTGTAAAATATGCTAATTTGTTTTTGTTTGTTTTTAGCTATGCTGAATGTGTTGCTTTTTTATATAAAGTTTGATATTGATTTTCCAAAAAAAAAATATTTTAAATAAGTCAAAAAATTTGCTAATTTGGATTATTATCTCTACTAGTTGGGGTTTTTGTAAAAAAATTTTTAGTATCTCCTATACAAGAGATCAGTTTATCTCACAAGAGGGGAAACTTTCAGCTTGAATAGTTTCTTTTTGTTTCTTTGTCTAATTACCATAGTTGAAAGTTCTAGAACAACACTGACTAGAAATGACAGAACCAGAAACCTTGATCTGAAAGGCTTTAACCCATCCATATACATAGCTTTTTAAACTCTGGGTCATGACACCATGTGAAGTCACATGTATGAATGTGAAGTTCATAAAAATTTGACTCAAGATTGCATAGAAACAAATATTCAACCAAGATTTAATTGTTTATACAAAATTAAATAAGTATATCTATCTCCTTAGTATTCAATTTTGCTTTCATTAATGGTAAAATTATATATACATATATATGTATATTATACATATAATGGTAAAATTATATATATGCACATATATATATACCAAAAATGACTTAAATATTTTTATAAAAAGAAAGAACATGAAATTGGGTATATAACAAGATAGGGAGGACTGGGTGTGGATACAATCAGAATACACTATAAAACTATCAAACAATTTTAAAAACATTATAATATGTATATTTATACTTTATTTTCAGTAACTGCTTTGATTTTTATGCCTACTTTATTCATCTGTATAGCCAGAGTAATGTCAGCATCCCCCTACATACTCTCTGTCTTCCTTCCTGTTCTCACCAACTTACTTCAGCTTTGATTCCACCTCGGTATTTCTCCACGTGGCTCCTACATACCATTGAAATGCCTGTCCTCAGGGAGACTTGACCAGTCTGACCCAGGCTCCAGTTGTTCAGTGTCATCATTCCTCACGTTCCCTTGAGATCTAGTGAGTATATGCACCTCAGTCACAAGCTCAGTTTGCCCAACAAGATCTATACAGTTCCTCACAGTTCCTCTGTCAAGGACCAACTGCTAAGGCCCAACCCGTCCAGTTGTAGTAATCAATTCCGCTTCAGACCCTAGCCCACTCCAGGCCTGTACCACACTTGTTTCATGAGGTTGCTTTATGATCCTAACAGGAGATCTCATAGGGCATCAATCCACCTAGCCTTGCTTTGTCCCCTCAAGGCATCTCCAAGATGCCTAATTCACTATCTCACCTTAGAATTATAGTCTAGTTAGCTAAAACTCATACAGCAATAATACCAACATCCTAAATTCAGATACCTAGGCCCCACTGGAAAACCACAAACAATATGAGAAACCAAAACACTGTTTCCCTGCTCTCTACTAGACACACACACATACCTCCAATCTCATACCAATGTCCTCTAGAATAAGCAATGTAGATGAAATTCAAGAAACAGAATTTAAAACTGTCCAACAGTTCAATGAATTCAGAGGTCACAAATACACACATTAATAAACTTTAGTGGTGCAGAAACAAAATTACTTTTTATTTGCTTAGGATTTTTGACTTTTTTATTAAAAAATAATTTCCCATACCCACCACTGCTCCCTCTCCTTCCCCCTTCTCCTAATCCTCCCACAGACTCTTCCCACCCCAATTTCCCATTTACTCCCAAGAGAGGGCAAGGAATCTCAAGGTGAGTCAATTAAGTTTGGCATATCCAATTGAGTACAAGGCCCTCCCCCAAGTATCAAGGCTAAGAAAAATGTTCCCCTGCAAGGAATGGGCTCCAACAAGCCAGTTCATACACCAGGAATAAACTCTGGTCTGAGTTCAAGAGACTCCACAAACTGCCTACTCCTTTTGACTGTCATCCACGTTCAGAGGCTCCAGATCCATTCCATAAAGGTTCATCAGGGTAACAAAATTATTGAAATCCAAGAAAACACAAGTAAATAATTGATTGAATAAATGAATGAATGAATCAGGGCAATGTAGGATATAAAAAATCTAATTTTAAAATGAAACAGAAACACTAAAGAAAATGCACACTGAAATGAAGCAATAGATGAAACACTCAATATGCCTAATAAAAATCTAAGTGAAAAGCATCACCAACAGAATGGACCATATAGAAAAAGGAACACCAGAACTGAGAGACAAAGTAGAGAAACTGGCTCATACACCCAAAGGAAATCATAAGAGTGAAACAAAAACTAGAATCAAAATACCCAGGAAGTTTAATAAAGGGCACAGACAAAGGAAAAGTATTCCATACCAAAGGCATAGAATGTAGTTTCAATAAAATCCTCGAGGAACCTTCCCAAATTTTAGAGAGAATCATGCAAATACAATAGCTCACAGAACACAAGACAGGTATGACCAGAAAAGAAACTCTCCATAAAATGTTACAATCAATACCATTAAAACACAGACAAGACTGGGGACTGAAAGTTGCAAGGGAAAGGGGTAAGTCCTGTGTGAAGGCAGGCCCCTCTGATCAACGACTGATTATTCCAGGAAAACTTCTCAAATCAGAAGGGCCAGGAAAGATGGACACTGAGTTCTGAAAGATCATGACTACCAAAACAGACAGCGATACCCTGACAGATACCTATCAACTCTGAAGGAGATGTAAAATCTTTCATGACAAAACAGACTAAAGAAATACATGACCAGTGAACCTGCTCTGTGGTGGCTACTGAAAGACAAGTGTGACCAAGATGGCACAGGGGAATATACTAGAACTTTTCTTCAAAAGAAGTCTATGAAAACACCAAAACATCCACAAAATAACAGAAAATAATTTTTTACAATAATGAACAAATTTCATTTTTATGTTAATAAGAATAATTTGGCCACATAGTTATGATACCACTGTTTATAGAACAGTAATTTTTCTATTATTTTGCCTTTGAAAATAACATTCTTTTTGCAACTCCAATTATTAATGGTCCCAACCAAAAAAGAACAGCAAAGGAAATGAGAAAATAGGACCTTTCTCTTTGCTGCCTCCAAGAAAAGTACCTCCCTGTCTAAGATAAAAACCACTTCACATGGAAAAGGCACATTAGACAAATAAAACTAGAAAACAAGCAGGCTTAGCTGTTATTACATATAATAAATTAGACTTTAATCAACTTTAATCAGAAAAGATTGCTTCATGTTCATTAATGTGAGTAATTAAATAATCAACCAAAAAGATACTCATTTCTGATAGGACTGAGAATTAATAAAACTACTATGAAAATCAATGTAAAAGTTTCAAAAAATCCTAAAGTAGATGAACCAGTTATAAGATTTTTGGGTATATACCCAAGACTTCATATTCCACTCTAAAGATACCGACTCTTCCATGATTGACGCCAATACTCACAATAGCCAGAAAATAAAAATAGCCAAGATGGTCATAAACAGAAGAATGGATAATAAAATGTGGTAATATTTACACAGTGGAATATTATTCAGCTGTTAAGAAAAATGAAGTTTTAAAATTCACAGGTAAATTGATAGAACTAAAACATTCATTCTAAGAGAGGTAATAACCTAGGCCCAAAAAGACAAATGTCACATTCATTCTCTCAATTATGAATATTGGCTTTGAATCCTCAGATGTATGTTTTTTTTTTGGGGGGGAACCAATAAACATTAGCAATTTACTAAGGGGCATGCAGAGAGATTTTCAAGGAAGAGATGATTATAATACACTGGTATAAGGGGTAAAAAAGAATAATGGAATAGAAATACACACACATATACATATATACATATACATAGAGAGAGTTTAAATGAAATTATCATATAAGAGGGCAAGAGATATCAGATAGATCTCATTAGATAATCTATCTATATGTATCAATGTTGATGTTGTTTATGGAGCCAATATTGCAGCCTCATTTTAGAACATTCTTAGCTCTTTTGTCTTTATATGAAGGCCACAGCTAATTAGAAGAGATTTTAGAGCTTCTATCTGAGCTTTTTTGCAGTGAGAAGGAACACTATCCATTTCCACAGTGCCAGGCAAACAACAAGCAAAACAAAAGTGTGTTTTGAACCAAATGTTCTTGTGCTTAGTGGGGGACTTTTACTGGGCATGACCTCAGTAGCCACAAGCCCATACTGTGTCTCCAATGGAGGCCAATTGTTGGAAAACCAGTTTTGTTTATGAGTGGCCAGCTCTTATGTGGAAATACCAAACAAACCTGTATAAGGGTTTTGTGTATTTTTTTAATATCTTAAATAGACAAATAAAACAAACATTGTTTAAAAAAAAAAGAAAGGGGGCTCCGAATGAGGTTTTAAAAAAAACACATAAAAGGGGACCCACTTACCAGAGTTCACATCATACTGAGCTGAGAGAAAGAGATAACAGGACCAGTGACCAGGATGAAAGAGGCACTCACTTACATCTCAAACAGGGACAGCAACAGCAGACAAAAATAAAAAGCAAATAATAATAGCAATAATAATAATAAAAATAATAACTGAAGCAATAACAAAAATAATCCTAACCCAGGCACACTTTATAACCAAGCCAAATGTTCAACATTGGGTGCCAGATGTTGATGTTGCCTATGCTTTGAGCCCTGCTGGCTCCCCTTGGAGGGGGAGGGAGGTGAGAAGATGCAGAATCAACATCTCTGACTCTGGAATCTAGTTGAAATAAACAAGTTTAATTTATTGAGGGAGGGGCAAGCCTTAAATACCCTCCTTCCAGCCAGGGGGAAGGACTTTGCTTTGCTGGCATTTGCTGCTGCAGTGTGGATGTCTTTCACTGGTTCAGGTCATTTTACATTAGGAAGCTGCCTCTGTTGCCAGGGCCCTCAGGCAGACCCAGGCTGCCTTATGAAAAAAAATGCCCACTTGGGGGGCCTCATAGCTATAAGAAAGTTCCATGACCACATATTTTAAGGCACCAAATATAACCAATTTAAACTGGCTAAGGCCAGGCTAGCCCCCAGGCACTTAAAAGCCTTTAGAGTCCATATATTCCACACTTCGAGATTCTAAAAAAAGATAAGACAAACCCAAACACATTAGATAGTTAAAATATACCTACATCTATACATAAATATAAATATATTTATATGTACATATATATATCAGTACAGATTAGTAAAATAGTAAAAAGAACAATGCATGCAACTCACCAAACAGAAAATATTTTTATCATAACAGGAATGATTTTATTACTTCCTTCAATGTTCTGTTTCTTTAGTTCTCAAATATAGAAACTAATCATTTGGAATAATAAACATAGACACAGTTCAAAACTAGATGAAAAAAATAGGTTTTAGAGAAAACTAACAAGATTGAATAGCTTCTGGCCAAACTAAAATAAAAAGAGGAAGATTTTAAATTAATAAAGTTAGAGATAAAAAAGGGAGGTGTTATTACAGGTTCCAATAAAATACAGAAGACATCAACGAACACATAAATTATGAAAAGATGAAGAATCTAGAAGAATTGGATACATTTCTAAATGCATATGACTGACTAAAATTAAAGACAGAAGATATAAACAATTTAAAAGATCCATAACAAACATTCAGATTGAAGCAGTAATTTAACATCTTGACAAAATGAAAAGCCCAAGACCAGATGGATTTATTGGTGAATTCCATCAAACTTTCAAAGATGATCTAAAATACACTTTCAAATTGTAATGCAAAATAGAAAGAGGGGAAACTCTACCAAACTCACTCTACAAAGCTATTATAACTGTTATGTCAAAACTGGATAAAGACACACATGGTTTTTTTTTTTTAAAAGTAAAGAAAAAAAGGAATGAAAGAAGGAGAAAACTAAACACCAATTTCCCTAGCAAAAATTGATTCAAAAATTCCTAACAAAATATTTGCAAACCATAAAGATCACATTAAGAAGAACATATATTGTAATCAAGCTGGTTTCATTCCATAAAGGGAAAGTAAATTCTAAATACATGCGTCAATATTAATAGACTTAAAGACAGAAGTCATATAAGCCCTTCCTTTTTTTGTTTTTATTATGAAAAAAAACAGTCATTTTTTTTTTAATCTATGTATCCCCTTGTTCAGGCTCCTTTCCCCTCCCACCCCTTCCAGTCACTCTCTCTTCTCCCCATCTCCTTATCCCCTCCTAGCAAGGGCAGGAGGTCCCAAGATCCCAAGGTGGCTTAGTTCAGCATTCACTCCAGGCAGATCTGCTTTCCTCACCCCAACATCAAGACTGAGTCAGGTGTTCCTCTGGAGGGAATGGGCTACAAGGTGCCAGAAAATGGATTTAGTAAAGTTCAATGTACCTTCTTGACAAAAGCTCTGAATAATCTCAGAACAGATGAAACATATCTCAACATTTTATTTATATGTGTGTGTATATATGTATATATATATATATAGTATGTGTTAATAAACACAGCTAACATATATTAAACAGCAAAACACCAATAATATTTTCTAAATGACTGGAATGAGAGAATGACCCAAACTAAGCACATGTTAAAGCAACACAAGGGAGCCTGCTATGTATGTGCTATATTTTTACACTGTGTGTTTGCATGCGTGTGTGTGTGTGTGTGTGTGTGTGTATGTGTGTGTATGTATGTGTTTGCATGTGTGTGTGTGTGTGTGTGTGTGTGTGTGTGTGTGTTGTATATGTTGAGGTTAGAGGACAGTCTTGAGAGATGCAGTTCTCATCTTCCATCATCTAAATTCCAGGAACGACTTGATAGCAAACGCCTTTCACTGTTGAGCTCTCGTTATAGTCCTTGTGTATTATTTTTTCCATTTATTTAAAGTTCAGAAAACTAGCAAAACTTAAAAATCACTTTTTCTTCCAAAATAACCAAAATCTAATAACAAATTTCTAATTTTATTTAAGTATCATTGAAAATTATAAAATTTAGGAAAAAATGTATTAAAGCAAATAATCCATCTCTAAGGTTTGAAGTTTGATGCTACTGTGTACTTGACAACAATAGGCTTACAAGCATTTACTTTTTTAATTATTTTTAAAAGGTACATATTTATTTCGCTTTCAGACTCTATGCTTGTGCCTTCAACACTTTTACAACAATTTTCTGCTCCTCAATAAGGAAAGCTCGCTTGAACCTGTCTCGGACACCTTTGGCACATACGGAACCTCCATAGGCCCTGCTTACAGGCTTCTTTGTCTTAGACAATCTCATAAGGACTTTCCGTCTCACAGCACGAACCCCTTGAAGTTTGCCTGGACACACTCCACATGCCGACTTAGGTGCTCTACCATCTTTTTGGTATAGAGGTAAACAATTCTGTTGCCAGGGGTACGGGACAGCCTAGTTTTGTTAGAGGCTGTATTGTAGCAAAGTCTACAACGGTATGTCAAGCTCTGGACCATTTTGAGTGCCTCTCCGTACCGACCCCGGAAGAGCCATACAAGCATTTATAATGACACACATACTTCAAGGTTAATTCTTGCTGCAAATCTTTTTCTAAGAACATATTCTCCCTCCTTTAAAACAGGAAAAGAATGGGAATACCCAGGAATAAATACAAAAAGGCTGACAGACTTTCATTCTTTCAAAGCAGTATGCTTTGTCCCTCTATTTGCAGATAGAATAAGATAGCTAGATTCCAGTTCCCAAAAGAACTCCTTGTCAAACTAACTTCATATATTTTTTTAATTTATGCTCAAAGTACTTTTGAGATATCCCATTTGTACCTTCCAAAGTCATTTTACCTATCAATAAACCCCTGAATCTTCAATTTTGGATTAATATTTCATTTGTGAACTAGGCTTTAGCGCCACTCAGCGTTCAAATCCTAGAACTGCAGCAAATCAAACCACCAAACCCTATCAGGATTTAAATGTGTGATGATGACTGCAGCCTTAGAATATTCTCTTAGGATGTAATGCTATTAACTCAAGTTTTTGGTCGCTATCTGCTTTGCACTTTATAATGCACGTAGCAGGAATAAAAACCTCACCATGCACTAGACACCTTGTGGAGCTACCCTGGGAGAAATGCGTGCCAAAGATCTTTTTTGTTCTTTCTCAGATTGAATCATCTAGAACTGTGCCAGGCTTCCAAATATAAACTGACTGAAATCAGAAAAGAGAGAGGTTATTTTATCAAGAGAAAAAAAAATCCAACCACTCAAGGGCAAGATCTTAACTAAAAGATATAATGCTTACAGAAAGTAAAGTATAACAATGAAGTTACTGAATAAATAATGGCATTAGCCCAATTATGAACAATTAGGTTATATAATCTGAGACATTTTCACACACCAAAAAAAATCCATGCTAGTGGAAGGGCAGAATGTTTATTTGTGTAGGAAAAAGGATGAACACTGGAGACTGTGTTACAAAAGAATGGGGGGGGGGGAAATTTTGTAAATGAAGAAGATATATCAAAAACAATCACAAACAGAATATAAGTATAACCAGGAAGAAATTAAAGAAAGAAAAATATATAATTTGGTCAGCAAATGAGACTATGAAGAATTCGCATAAAAATTATAAATAAAACATCACTCAAGCAGACCTGAAAATAGCATACAATCAGTTATTCTAAGAACAAATAATTATCCAGTGTGTACCATTTATTAGGAATTAAAGGAGGATAAAAAGATTGACATCTTTCTTTTGCAAATATCAAATAATGCTTTTTAATAATCTTACATATAACAGGCGGCCATTTAAAGAAATTGTCAAAATTTAGAGAATTAAAACCAAAACCTTAATACCCTCCCTAGCTAGAGAACATTACTAGTACTTGGTACAAACCTTTCAGTCTATAGGAATGAAAGACTGTATAGTTTACACGTTAAGAACATGACTCTGGAGTCAAACAACCCAGCAGGTGTTTAGACCTCTCTAAATCTCAAATTCTTTATCTGAACAATAAACACAATTACAGTTCCCAGCTCTGCAGAAAGATGGCCTGGCCTGTGCCACATGCTCTTTTGTACTTTTCCAGTGGTTCCAAAGGATTTCCACCTTCCATCACCTGGGGCGTTGTACCCTTCTTCCTAACTGTCAGCTGTACTTCACTCTTGTGTTGGATTTGACAAACAGAAGCATTAGAGTTTTTATAGTAAACCTATCACTTTTTTTTTTTCGTGATATTTGCCTTTGGTATTATGCTTAGAAAGCAACAGATTTAAAGAAGGAGTAAAGATAGTACAACTTTTTGAGGAAGGCAAAATATATCTGGCATGCATAATGTGAGTAAGATAAAACTCAGCATCCCTCTTCTCATGCACCTCTACTGAGCATGCCCCATTTTAAAATCACTTCAACTAAAAAAAGAATTTCCACCTGAAAAACTGATCATATGTTATCCAGGTCCTTCGTCTGTCTAAACCTTGATCTTTGATTTAAATAAGAACATAAATATTCACAAGCATAGTCAATACATAGTAAGTGAAAATTATTCCCCTTTTTAACTAGTTTTCCACATGGTTGTGAAATATTTATAATAAAGTACCAGAAATCACCAGAAGCATACACAGCTGAGTGAATTTGGGTTGGAGGTACCCGTCCCTTTTCTCTAACCTCAACAACACCTCATGAATACTTTCAAAGTTTAAATAAATTACAAATAAGTTACCACTTCTAATCATTTGAATCAGGATGACATTTTCATCTACCAAAGGACAGGATACACAAGTTTGAATAACAAACAATAACCTGCCTCTTGTTTGTGTCTCATACAATATCATTCATTTATTATTATAGTTTGTGAGAGTATGAATCAATTAATACCTCTAAATTAAAATTATTAGCAGAAAAAAAAGAGAGAATCAGTCTTTAAAGTACTTTAGGCAGCTGATGGAAGCTGAGATAGTCTAGGGTTATCAGAAAGTTTTCAAACCCTTGCCTCCAACCATGACTTCCTTTATAGAAAACAACAATTATAGTAATTCTGTAAAAGAGAATTTAGTCTTTGCTGGTTGGTGATGGCACACACCTTTAATCCCAGCACTCAGAAGGCAGAGACAGGTAAATCTCTATGAGTTCTAGGCTAACCAGAGCTACACAGAGAAATCCTGTGTCCATATATATATATATATATATATATATATATATGCAGAAAACCAGTTGCAACTTTCTAACAAGTTTTTTTAATTTAGATTAATACTAACTCAGTATTAATTAGATTAGAAGGGAGTTGCTTTTGTTTTGGGGTGTGTGTGTGTGTTGTAGTACTGGAAATTAAACCCAGGGTCTTATACATTCTGGACAAACATTTCACATTAAACTCTATCCTCACCCCATTAATTATTTTAAAGAGGGGTGTGTGTGTGTGTGTGTGTGTGTGTGTGTGTGTGTCTGTAGATGCTCAGAGTCCAGTCAAGGGTATCAAATACATAGAGCTGAAGTTACAAACAGTAAGGAGGTGTTCAACATTGGTGGTGGGGACTGAAATTCTCTGCAAAACCAGCTCATTCTCATCTCAACAGCCCCTAATTCAGCTTTAATATCTAAAATATTTTAATATCTAAAAAAAGGTATGAATAAAAGTTCAGGGGCTAGAGAGATGGCTCAGTTGGTACAGTTTCTATCAGGCAAGCATGAAGAGCTGAAGTCATACTCTCATCAGCCTATGCAAACTGTAAAATGTAGGTGTGCCCGTGCCCATGATCCCAGTGCCAGGGGTGGAGTGCAGAATGGTGAATGTCTTTAACGTAACAGTCAGCCAGGCTTGCCAGTCAGTGGACTCCAGAGCTGGTCTCATAAAGTAAGGTAGACAGCAATGGAAAGGCACCCAACCCTGGCTTCAAGCCTCCCAACATACATGGGCACACACATACACACAGATAAAACTACAGCTCCACGTCAGTCTTCATAACTTTCATAATTCATAAAGGAATTTAAACAAAAAGTTACCACTAATCATATAGGGATCTTTTCCAAATAAGCCACTTTAGAAACAGCAGGAGTAACATATTATACATTTTTATTTTATTTTTGAGATTATAATATGATTACAACAGTACTTCCTTCTCTCGTTCCAAACTCTCCTTATCTTCCTACACTTCTCCAAATCCATGGCCTCTTCTTACTAATTGTTATTACACTCTTTTATGTATAGACATATATACTCATAGATATAATCCATTCCGTCCATATAATGTTCTTCCTATGTATGCTTTCAAGGTTGATGGAACACCAGACAACCAATTGGCATGCTCTTCCCTGGCACACTCTCACTCCCAGCTTTTCTCAGTTTCTATGGTTCTTTGTGCAGAGTTAAGGCCTCACAGTCTTTTCCCAACCACTATGGAAAGTTCATTGTCATTAGCTCAGGTTTCTATAGTCATGTCAATGAGATTTTAATGGGTGTAGCTTCTGATGGTTCTGGGAGACACAATCTCACAGCAAACTCCCTGATCCTCCGGCTCTTAAAATCTGCCTGCTGCCTTTATCACAGTGTTCCCTGAGCCTTGGGTTTGAGATTGTTTTATAGATGTATCCATTGGGCCTGGACTCCACAGCTCTGTATTTTGATTGGCTGTGGATCTCTGTAGTGTTCTCCATCTGCTGTAAAGAGAAATTTCCTAGATGAAGGGTGAAATTAAGTTTTAAAAAATCTCAACATTACTATTATGCATATATTGGAGACAATAAAATGAATCTGGTTTTCTCAAGGTCACAAACAAGCAAACAGCAGCATATCAATGATAAATGTTTCTCTTAGTCTGCTGCTCCATCTACACAGTATATAATTTCTGCCATAAACATCTTGAAATATGTAGAAAGTCATAAGAATTGCTAATACTACTTTTCAGCACTGTCATATTTTGTCCACTGAGCCAACCATACCAGATGTCTTTAAATAAAAGATTTAGACAGCATAAAAATAAAGTGTTATTGTATGTGAGCTTCTTAAAAAAATATAGCAATATATTAGAAATACCATAAGGTATTATGGGAGAAGGGAATGTTTAAAATATGAATGAAATAAAGTCAGAAACAGAAAAAGTGGCCACAGGTGCAGATAATGAGGGAGAAAAATAATGAAAAAGTAATGGAACATTTGGCATGATAAAATACGTTTATCTAACATAATGAGCTACAATCATACATTCCCATTTGTCAAGATAAATGTGGGCTGTTTTGTTTCCTAAAATTAATATGCCCTCATGAGTGGATAATTCTATTTGATTCTTTAAAATAAAATAACCACTGTTGATTAGTAGGCTAAAATGGTTAAGAGGTAAATAGAGTTGTAAGGTGACTGTCCACCAGTCAGGTGCTACCAAATGTAAACACCCAATACTAATGAGTAGTAGAGATGGAATCTATGAGAACAGACCTGAAACAGTAGCCTTTTCTGAGTTCACTGTGTGTCTGTCCTGGCTTACACACTTCCATCTAGTAACTCTAAATATTTAAGCAAACATTGCTCTCCTGTTTCTTCCTTCCTTACTTTCTTTCTGTCTGTCAGTCTTTCTTTCCTTCTTTCTTTCTCTCTGTTTGTGTATTTACTTATTTGAGAGAGGAGGCATGTGTACATACATATCTCAGTGTGCCTTCGGGGGTCAGAAGACAGCCCAAAGTTCTCTTCTCCCACCTAGGTCCCAGGTATTGGATTCTGGTGGGGAGGCTTGGTGGCAAATGCTTCCACCCAACAGCTCCTGCTTTCCCCAGTCTTTAGAGCAGATGATCATACATGACAGGTGGAGGCAAAGTAGCAAGTCTTACCCCCCAGCATATAGAAAAATAAATTAAAGAATGCATATAGATACAAATGGGGGAAAAATAGACATTTGGAGATTTTTCATTCATTTTCTTTTCTTTCTCTTTATTATTAATTTTTTGTTTGCATATAAGTTAAAGTCTAGCTGTTATACTTCATACATATATCATATGTATTACTATACTTTTCATATTTGTCCAAAGATTTTGTCTTTTGGTGTTCATTCAAGTCATTTGAAGATTACTTTCCATTGCTACCAGAAAGTATTAAACCTCCTTAGCATGCCATTGAGGATTTGAAAGTGTTCTTTTCCTGATCTTCTACTGTTCACATTATAAACTCCTTGCTCCTTTTTTATACCTCTTCTTGACATTTTCCATAAACTCAAAATAATTTTATGCTACTCTGCCTTTCAACAATCCATTCTTTTCACTTACATCATCTTCTCATAATTAAGACCTATTTCTTCCTGACATACCACAAGATGCTGTAAATATTTGCTTACTTGAGTAGAAGTCTCCAGTAGATGTTGAGCTAATAGGAAAAAACAATCACATTTATTGCTAAGGTGCTGACCTGAGTCACACTGGCAGGTACAGTTTTACACATGTATGTTTGCTGAGTGCTGAACAAATAAGCAAATATTCAGTCAGGACTCAAATTTATTTTTCTTTCCTTATAATTGTTTTAAATATAGATAGAACCTGTTTCCTTGCCTTTCTTTCCCCTGTCCTGAAAACTATTTCATTCTTATTTTGTGTCTTATTGGCATATATCTTACTAGGAAAGCTCCATGAATGCATAGCATCTGTTTTGATTATCCTTCCCATATCACCCTGCCATCTCCTCACCTGTCTACCCATTGTGTTTCTCTCCTCAGCTCCTTCCAGATCTACTTCCTCTTTGACAGGTTTGGTTTTACTTTTCGCAACAAGCTTCTACAGGTAAGGTTACTTACAGAAATATGGGTAAGGGGTTACATACACAACTATGGGAAACTTATCTGTGTCTGTACCCTAGCAGCCATTAACTGTCTACAGTTCCTCAGGAAGTAGGGAGGGCCTCAGAAGACTCTCTCCTGGTATTAATTAACTGCCTGTAGAACTTTAGAGAGGGACTGGATTACCTGAGCTCTTCCTTACTCTCTTACATCATGGTAAAATGTTGATGGGCTCAATCATGTGCAAGTCTTGTGCAGACAATCACAGCTAAGTCTTAAAGAAAGCAATGGTCACGTCACATCAAAAAAGACATCATTTAACAGTATTTTATTCTTTCATCCAGCTTTTAAATTCTTCCCATTGACCTCTTCCATAACACTGCTGACTCTTCAGAAGAGAGAGATGATACAGATTTCTCAAAAGAGGCTTGGAAGTCAAGTCTATAATTCTCAGCCCTTGAACAAGACAATTATCCCATTCTTGTCCCAATAACTCCTAACCTCAACAATATTTTTAATCTATTAAATTTTAAGACATTTAAAGACAGTATCTAAAGAAAAGGAAATATAAGTACTTTCCTATTTCTCGAACTAAATACAACTAAAAACATTGAACATTATACAAAGCAAACATTAAAAAACCCTCAGATATATAACAAGAAGGCAGACTGGCCAGAAACTCCAATACCCAAGGAGTAACACATAAAAACCCTTAATCATAATGTATCTAAGAAAGAAAAAAGCAAACTGATAGGGAGTCTGAATTTCTTTTCTATTGCTGTGATATTACATCATGACCAATGCAATTTATAGAGGAACAAGTTCCTTTAGAAAATGAGTCCATGACTATCATGCCAGGGAACATGGCAGCAGATAGGCATGGTATTAGAACAGTAACTGAGAGCTTACATCTTATCCAAAATTGGAGGCAGAGAAAGAGATACTGAGAATGGAGTGGGCTTTTGAAATGTCAAAGACCAATCCTGTGACACACCTCCTCCAACAAGGCCACGCCTCCTAATCTTTCCCAAACAGTTCCACCAACTGTAGACCAAGCATCCAAATATATAAGGTCAGAAGACCCACTCCAAATCCAGGTTAAATTTTCTGGGAACAGCCTATATAAAAGAACATAGGGAAAGGAAGCTTGTGCTTTTTGCCTACTTGTGCTTCCTCTCACTGACAAGTTCATCTAGCCCATAGCTTGTATTAGAATCTAATTTTTGAGATTCC
This sequence comes from Sigmodon hispidus, assembly GCA_004025045.1. Lineage (NCBI taxonomy): Eukaryota > Metazoa > Chordata > Mammalia > Rodentia > Cricetidae > Sigmodon > Sigmodon hispidus. The sequence goes on from PVIH01001382.1 coordinate 180,971, forward strand.
AGTATAGGCTCAAGACTAGCTGAAATATCCACCCTCATGGACTGAACAGTTATCAGATTTGTGGCCTTTCCATCAGGAGACATCCACTATTGGACTATTTCAGAACATGACCTTCAAGTCCCTCACATACATTCTCTGTTAGTTTATATAAGTTTACTTGATCACTTCTGTTCCTCTAGAGAACCCTGGTAAATCCAATACCACAATAAAATGTTGAAAACTAAAGGCAAAGAAAGGTACCAGCATCCAAGGTACCTTACATAGAAAGAAAAAGCAATTTGAATGATGGAGAGCTCCTAATCAGAAATCCTAGAAGCCATAAGAAATATCACAATAAACTACTATTATGAAATAATGAGAACAATTCAGGTTATAAAATTGAACTTACTAAAGAGACAGGAATATTGAAAAACATCCAAAATGAAATGAAACTGGAAATAAAATAATTTCAAGAAGTCTAATAAAAATAGTGGAAATCCTTACCAAACAGAATAAATCATGAAGAAGACAGTGTCAGGGCTTGTAGAGAAATTTTATCATTCAATCAAAGAAAATAATTTAAGAACAGAATATTCAAGAAGATATATCCAATAAATCTATAAATTAAAAGCTTATAGAAGAAAGAGCATTTCCAAGTAAAATGTATAAACAGTATTACCATAAAATCCTAAGAAAACTGCCTAAATCTAAGGAGATGCCCACCCAGGTAAAAGAGACACAAAGAACACCAAATATACAAGACACATAAAGAAGCTCTCTGTGCTACATTATAGCTAAAACCTTACATGCAAAAAAAAAAATGGTACTGAAAGGTGCAAGAGAAAAGGCTTAAGTCACAGATAATGGTGGGTCCATCAGAATAACAGCTGGGTTTTCAAATTTAGCTTTAAATTCAAAAGAACTTGGGAAAATGCTTTAAGTTCTAAAAAAGAGACCAACCTGGACTACTTTACCTGCAAGAATTATCATCTGTCAAAACCAAGCAAAAGAATCTTTCAATGATAAAAAGTAATAATTTATGGCCACCATAAAATAATTTATGGCCACCAAGCCAGCCTTACAGAGAATACCAAAAAGAACCTTTCATACTGAGTAAGATAAGCAGTAATAGAAAGGAAATAAATGATGATGGGATGGTGATTATGAAAAGAACTATGGAAATAAACACCTTAAAATCATGATTTCTCAACAACAATAATTTTGAATAGTAATAGCCTTGATTCCCAGTTAAAAAATACAAGCAAGATACATTGGCACAGAAAACAATATATTTAATAGAACACCAGTTTCACAAACACTGAAATCAACAATTAACAAATGGGACCTCATGAAATTAAAAAGTTTCTGTAAGGCAAAGGATACCACCAATAGGACAAAATGACAGCCTATAAAATGGGAAAAGATCTTCACCATCCCTACATCCAACAGAGGGCTAACTTCCAAAACATATAGAGAACTCAAGAAACTAGACATCAAAAAACCAAATAATCCAATTAAAAATGGGGTACAGATCTAAACAGAAAATTCTCAACAGAAGAATCTCAAATGGCTGAGAAATATTTAAGTAGATGCTCGGCATCCTTAGCCATCAAGAAAATAAAAATCAAAATGACAGATTTCATCTTACATCTGTCAGAATGGCCAAGATCAAAAATCCATAGGACAGCACATGCTTTAGAGGATGTGGAGCAAGGGGAACACTCCCTCCATTGATCTTCAAACTTGTACAGCACTTGGGAAGTCAGTGTGCTGGTTTCTGAGCAAATTAGGATTCAATCTAACCCATAGATATATAATGCCACTTACAATTCTTATACATATACCCAAAGGATACTCAATTATACCACAAGGACACTTCTTCAACTATGTTTATAGCAGCTTTATTCCTAATAGCCAAAACCTGGAACAACCTAAATGTCCCTCAACTGAAGAATGGATAAAGAAAATGTGGTACATTTATACAATGGAGTATTACTCAGTTGTTAATAACAAGGACACCAGAAAATTTGAAGACACAGGAATGAAACTAGAAAAGAAAATCATCCTGGGTAAGGAAACCCAGACTGACAAAAACAAACATGGTGTGTAATCACTCAAAAGTGGATATTAGCTATAAAATAAATAATAACTATGCTACAATCCATAGACCCAGAGAGATTAGGTAACAAAAGGACACCTGGACCTCCATGGAAAGGGGAACTAGAAGAGATTCCTTGAGTGGACTAAGAGCAGATGGAGATGGGAACATGAGTGATCAAATTTGGGGAAGCTGAGAGGAAAACTACTAAAAGAGACTTCTGGAAATGGGAACTCATTTTGGGGCCAGGGAAAAATAGGCACAAGGTAATCTCCCAGAAATCTACAAAGATGACCCCAGCTAATACTCCTAGCAATTACAGATATGTAGTTTGAACTGGCCTTCTCCTGTGACCAGATTGGTGCCTAGCCCAACTGTCATCAGAGAAGCTTCATCCACCAGTTGATGGGAACAGATACAGACCCATAACTAAACATTAGGCAGAGTTTGAGGAATCCTGTAGAAGAGTTGGGGAAAGGATTGTGGGAACCAGAGCAACAAAGGACACCACAAGAACTCATAAAACCAACTAACCTAGGTTTATAGGAGCTCACAAAGACAAAACTGACAACCAGGGGGCCTGCAAAGAACTGACCTAGGCCCTCTGCATATATGTGACAATTGTGTAGCTTGGTCTTCTTGTGGAGCTCCTATCAGTGAGAGCAGGAGCTGATTATAACTCTTTTTGCTGGCTTTTGGGACCCTATTCTTCATACTGTGTGGTTTGGCCTAGCTTTAATACAAAAGAAGGTGCTTAGTCTTATTGCAACTTGAGGCCTGCCCTTTTCTGAACAGATATGGAGGAGGAGTAAAGGTGGGGGGGGAAGCAGAAGGGGGAGTAGAGAAACCATGATCAGAATGTTAAAAAAACATAAGTCTAAAAAATTAATTGGAATAAGTATAATCAAAAAGGTGAAAGACTTGTATAGTGCAAACTTAAGAACGTTGAGAAAAGAAATTGAAGAAAATACCAAAAGATAGAAAAACTCCTCATGCTCATGAATTGATAGGGTTAAAGTAGCCATTATCCCAAAAGCAGTCTCTAGATTTAGCCCAACCTACATATGAATTCCAATGAAGTATCTTCTTGGAATTGAAAAAAACAAATTTTAAATTTTATTTGAAAACACCAAGGATTCAGAATAGCAAAAACAACCCTGAGCAACAAAAACACTGCTAGATTCATCACCATCACTAGTTTCAAGTTATTCTACAGATCTATAGTAAGATAAATAAATACATAATTTTTCAAGGTACAGGGTAGCCAATAGAGTTAGAATAGGAGGTACATATTTTTGTCTTCAAACAAGAAACATTATTCTTTTAAAGATACATCCTGCCTTAGAGTGAAAGAATTGAAAAATATTTCAAACAGAGAGGGGCAAAAAAAACAATCAGTTGTCATTGTCTTACTTATTTTTCTATTACTGTGATGAAATATATGACCAAAGTAACTTAAAAAAAAAAAAAAAAAAAAAAAAAAAAAAAAAAAAAAAAAAAAAAAAAAAAAAAAAAAAAAAAAAAAAAAAAAAAAAAAAAAAAAAACAGAAAGAAAGGAAAAAGAAAGAAAGCCATTAATTTGGCTTATTCTTTTAGAAGGTTGGAGTTCATGGTTGTGGTAGTTTAAATAATAAGAATGGACCTCATATGCTAATATACACGAATGCTTAATCACCAGGGAGTGGCACTATTTGAAAGAACTGAAAGAAGTGTCAGTGGCGATGGGCTTGGCCCAGAGTCTCTCTTTTCCCCTGTCTGCCTGTGGATCAGGATGTAGCTCTCAGCTACTGATCCAGGCTCACTCATGCACCATGCTCCCTGCCATGATGATAATGAATTAAACTGTAAGCAAGCCCCGAATTAAATGCTTTCTTCTGTAAGAATTGCCTTGGCCATAGTGTTTCTTCATAGCAAGAGAATAGTGACTAAGACAATGTGAACTGAAGGAACAGCTGAGAGCCCACATCTTGATGCACAACTATGAGGCAGAGAAAACAATGGGAAATCCATGAGTCTTTTGAAATCTCAAAATCCACCCACAGTGACACACGTTCTTCAATCATCCTCATCATCATGATCATCCTCATAATCATGCCCAAATAGTTCTGCCAACATATATGAGCCTATTGGGGCCATTTTTATTCAAATTATGACATTTAGCTTCCTGTTCCCATAGGCTCATGGCCACCATCATAATGCAAAATGCATTTAGTCTACTTCAAAAGTTCCCAGTCTTTCAGTCCCAATGTTAAGATTTTGCTCTAGCTTCTAAGGCCTTGCCCTCCCTTAAGTTATGACATAAAGCTCCATTTAAGAAGAATTCCTATCTCAACATTCTCTCTTGCTTCTGTTCTCCTAGGAGTGCTTCCCCTCTCTCTCTCTCTCCATCCCCCTCCCCTTCCCCTCTCCCTCTCCCTCCCTTCCCCCTTCTGTTATTATAACCATTGTAAGGATTCCTGGCACTCCATGTAGCTGAGCCAACTCTGCTCAGGTGGGCGTGGCTGCGTAAACCCTGCGGAAGCACCTCCCTGGACGCATGATGCATATCAGTACATGCCCCTTCTCTTAAAAGAGATCATGTGCATGTTCAGCTGGCTATCTCTCTGTCTCCTGGTCTGTCCTCTTCTGCTTCTGCACCTGCCTGGGAACTCTCCCTTAAATAAACTCTCCTGTGGCCTTGATAGTGTATATTTGCTTTCATGCACGAAACTAACAACCATATCTCTCTATTACAATAATAAAGTCCTATGTAGAAACAGCTTCTAAGCATCTCTTGCTGCCTGCTGCTGCCTCCTGCCACGTCCTCTGCATAGGGCACGAGGCCTCTCCATCATAGATATCTGCTGCCAGCTAACTGGGTAATTCATTATTGTATCATGCCAGATCACACATGATCCCAACACTCAGCACAATTTAAAAGTTCAAAGTCTCCTCTAAGACACAAGAAAATCTCCTACTTGTAACCCCCCATGAAAATCAAAAACCAAATTACACCCTCCAAACACAGTGATATAGAATATAAATCACCACCCCAAAAACAGGGAATCATGGCATAGTTAATACAGGACCAATCCCCAAATGGCAAATTCTAAATCCCCTAGCAGAGAGCTTAGATGGTTTCACTCTAGCTTTGTTCACTGAAGCATGGTTCTTGCTCTTGAGTTGAAGGACCTTGGCTTCTAAGGCTTGACCCAGGCATTCAGTTCAGGTATTTAAAAGAGCACTCACCATGAGAACAAGGAACTAAAAGTCTAAAAGTCTGTCTCAGGAAGCAGAGTGACCCAGCCCAGATAGCTGTAATCAACTCAGATAGTACATAATGGTCTGGTCGAAACTGTGATTAAAATAACAGAAGTTCCAAGCAGAATAGCGGTGACCAACACCCGGTTGTAAAAGTCCCCTAACCAGCTGGTCTTAAGGCAACCCCATGATTACTGTGAGCAACCTTATGACTTTGAAGTATGACCTTTAAAGTGACCAATCATGTGTTGCCCCAGTTGCTATGGTGATTTTATGGTCTTAGCCTTTAAAAAAGATATGGTATTGCCCCTCCCTTGCTACTCCCTTGCTCCTGAGGCAGGGAGGTAGCCCGTCTGCAGACGAAATAAACCTCATGCTTTTTACATCAACTGGGACTGGAGTCTGGGTTCTTGGGGCCCCCTTTCCTGAGGATAGTACCCTGAGTCTGGGGTCTATCAGGGTAAGTTCGACTGCCTGTCTGCAGTTCTCCTTAGCAGATACCCCCATGGCTCTGGCAATATATCTTGTGGTCTCCAACGCAATACCTGGCTTCAATTTCACAGCATTATACAATGGCTTCTAAAGGCTTCCATTCTGGACTCCTGCACCACATGCCTGGTCTCACTCTTTAACCACAGAGGAAGACTCCATAATCATTTTACTTATGTATATCCTTCATGATTCTAAAGCCTGAACCATATGGACAGTGCTACTAAGTTTGATTGCCCACTCAGGACATAGCTTGTACCCTTTGAGTCATGTTTCAAAAGCTTTCTGTAGTTTCTTTTTAGTAGCAGTAAATTCCTCAAGCCTTTTCTTTTTAAAAGGTGAAAACTTATCTGGGTTAGGATTTACCCTGAGGGTATCCTTCCCTTTATCCCATTTCAGATCAGGCCCCTCTTTAATCTTCTCATCTCTTTCAACACAAGCCTTGGACCCAACATTAAATTTCCTGACTCTTTTTCTTTGTAAATTACGTGTTTTGAATTTCTTTTGTGCTTCATTTGCTCTTTCTCATTGTTGACCTGCACAAGAGTGTGTATTAATAACCACTAACAGAGTCAATATTAAGCTGTCTTGAAATGTCCGATGTCAAGGAAATTACCTCATTACTTTTGCATTTAGTTTCGTGCCTCTTAGGACAGGGAATAAGGAAATAACATTCTTTTGTAAATATGTCACAAGGATGACCTCTAGCTCAGTTGCAAATACTGTTCTCCTTCTGAAACCTCTTGAGCTGGGCCTAGAGTTTGTAGAATTTCAGCACTACTGTATTCTAAATTCCTGCTAGGATGGCCCATTAAACCCTACTTACAATGTTAATTTTCTAGTCCAAATCTCAGTTGTAGTAGGATTATGTTATGTTCCTACTGTTTCCTGTCATTGTAAATATTTGTCCCACTTATAGGTTTAATAAAAGCTGATTGGTTTAAAGGCAGACAGAAAGTGTAGGTGGGGCTACCAGGCTAAAAAAACTCAAAAAACATCTCAAAACAAAAACAAACGCCACAAAGATGTGACAGAGGCACAAAAAAAAAAAAAACTACAACAAACATCAAAAAAAGCTAAAATACTACTCTAAAAAAAGAAATCAAGCCACATGACTAAACATAAATTAGCTTAAAAACAAAACTTAACAATATGCCTTAGCCCTAAGTCAATCCAACATAAAAATAACACAAGTCTATATATAATTATTTAAGAATAAACAAAGCTAAAAGTAAATACAAACCTGTAGTCCAGGCCCTAAAAGTCCAGGCCAAAATCTTTTACAACAAATAGCTGCCCAATAAAAATAATATACACCCACATAAAGCTTAAAAAAAATTTAAAAATTCTAAAACACAAAATTAAAGCCAAAAACAATTTCCAAAAATTGTTTCTCTCACATAAGCCATGGTACAGAGATGCCTTAGTAAAACATAGAAATTTAAATTAAAAATAACAAGCTTTTAAAATACAACTTAAAAACTACAACAAAGCAAATCCCTAATCCTCAATATAAAAAACAAACTTTTTTCTTGTTGCTCTATTTTATTTTATTTTTTAGAAAATAAAGTGTTTTTATGTAAAATAAAATTTAAAAAAAAAAACACTTACAACAAATTTGAAGTTACTATTCTCACAGACAAGAAAAAACAAAGTCAAAAAAAAAAAAAAAAAAAACAAAAAACAAAAAAAAACAAAACTTTATTTATTTATTTATTTGCCTGGGTGTTTGCCTGGAACTGGAACTACAGACAGTTGTTAGCTGCCATGTGGGTGCTGGGAATCGAACCTGGGTCCTCTGGAAGAGCAGATGGTGCTCTTAACCGCTGAGCCATCTCTCCAGCCCCCAAAAATTAATTCTTAATAATGACAACATTTTCTTAAATCAACACTGTTTGCTAAAGACAAGCAGAGGTGCAGCCTCTTTAACTAAAATTTCCTAATTCAGCCTTAAAAACACTTATAAGTCTTTTAAAAAACTTTACTGCCAAATACTTAAATATAGTTCATGAACAGCAAAAGACAATGATTTACTTAATAATATATAAACCCTAAAATTCCCCAAAATAATAATTGTATCTCACAATTAGCTAACAAGCTAAACTTCAACCAAACTAAAAGCTAAATAAAGCCAGACAGCCACCTTAATGATGCCTTTAATCCTCAGCCACACCTTGACAAATTAAAAATATAGACAAAAAGAAAAAAAAATTAAAAAAAGCTGGGTGGAGTTAGCCATCCTAGCCAAACAAAAATATAATCAAAAAAATAAATAAATAAATAAAATTACAATAAAAACAAATTCAAAAATACATAATTTAAAATATTTTTAAGTATATATAAGCTTAAAAATAAGTAAGTATATAAAGTCCTTAAAAATAAAATAATATGCCACATAAAAATAAAAAATACAAAAAAATCTGAATACTATTTATTATCTTGTCTTTAAGTTTTTAACTATAAAAATAATAAAAACTACCAAAATCCATTTAAATATGAATACCATTACATTAATCCAACCCATATATTTAATAAATAAATTAACATTAAAATTAAAATCCAAAAATATACTACTTTAAAAAATTCTTTTTATTTCTACAAAAAATAAAACACTATAAATTTATTCCCAATTAAAAAAAATAAAATTTAATAAAAAAGCCCTAAAAAGTCTTCACAAAAAACTAATAACCCAAATAATTCAACATTTTAAAAAAAACACCTCTATTAAAATTTCCTCTAAAACTCTACATCCAAAAACAACTTTTAAAAACTAACTAAAATTACTCAGCCTTAAAAACTACTCCATTAAAAACTTATTCATAATCCTAAATTTTTCTTTAAATCCCCATAAAACTGCCAACACCCTCATTCAACTAAAAATAGCCTAAAAATCTTCGACCACATTCCCCAAAAAATAAATTATAAAGGTTTATATTTGTTTACAATATTAATTATAAATTATTATAAATATTAAAAATAATATTAAATTTAAAGTTCTTATTTTAAAAAAATATATGTAGTGGGATTATAATATATTGTAAATATTTGTCCCACCTATGAGTTTAATAAAAGCTCACTGACCAAAGGCAAACAAATAGTGTGAGTGAGGGCCTGGAGAGATGGTTCAGAGGTTAAGAGCATTTCCAAAGGTCCTGAGTTCAATTCCCAGTAATCACATGGTAGCTCATAACCATCTATAATGACATCTGGTACCCTCTTCTATATACTGTATACATAATAAATAAATAAATATTAAAAAATAAAAGTGTGAGTGAGGCTACCAGGCTAAGAAAACTCGGGAACATCTCAGAGCAGAGACAGATGCCAGACACAGACTCCACAAGGCCTCCAGAGAAACATCAAAGAAACAAGCTGAAATGCTGCTCTAAAAAAAAATACTAAGCTGTATGGCTAAACAAAATAAGTTGGGTTTGGGTTCCAGTTCCAGGACCAGGTTCTGTCTGTGGTGCATGTCTCAACACACTCCTTAGCAGACAGGAATACACAGTTGGCTGTGAGGGTTCTTCCAGCTGCTACAAAAACAAGGGAACTTACACAGCCACCACGCCTCCAACTGCTTCAACAAAGAAGGACTGAGGACTTTGAAATCCAGACTCAGTCTCTGCCCAGAGGTGAGGTGAGGTCAGCAGGTCCCAGTGCCTAAATCCCCACCAGGAAAATTGTGTTCCCGTTCAGGTTCCAGTTCCGGGATCAGGTTCTGTCTGTGGTGCCTGTTTCCACAGACTCCTTAGCAGACAGAAATACAGTTTGGCTGTGAGGGGCTCCTCCAGCTGCACCTAAAACAGGGGTCATCCCATGGCGACCCCGCCCTCAATTGTATTAGCAGAGAAAGATTAAGGGCTTGAAATTCAGACCCCCAGCCAGAGCAGAGTCAGAGATTGAACAGACCCCTTGCTCAGAGGCAACAGGAGACACACAAACCCTCTTGCCACAATTGATCAGGACTCACCCAATCGTGAACCACTGAAGCCATGAGCAGACACCAGTGCAAAAATATATATAATAATAAAAGAACAACAAGGTAACTCCAGAAAAAACTGGTGGTTCTACAACTATAAGACCTGAACAGAGCAATGAAGAGGAAGCAAAAGGAAGCAACACCAAAAACACCTTTATGAAGATCATTGAAGCCCTCAAAGAAGATATGAAAAATTCCCTTAAAGAAATAGAAGAAAATACAAACAAAAAAAAATGGAAGAGATGAACAAATCGTTGAAAGAAAACCAAGAAAAGGTAAACCAAAAAAATGAAAGAAACATGCCAGGAACTAAAAACTAAAATAGAGGCAATAAAAAAGGGCACAAAATGAGACAAAGATGGAAAAAGAAAACCTGAAGAAAAAAGCTGGAATTACAGATAACAAGCATAACCAACAGAATCCAAGAGATGGAAGATAGAATCTCTGAAGTGGAAGACTCAGTGGCTGAAATAGATATATCAGTCAAAGAAAATACTAAAACCAAAAAAGCTATTACACAAAATGTTCAGGAAATCTGGGACACCATGAAAAGACCTAACTTGAGAATAATAGGAATAGAAGAATAATTCCAGCTCAAAGGCACAGATAATATATTCAATAAAATTATAGAAGAAAACTTTCCTAACGTGAAGAAGGAAATGCCTATAAAGATACAAGAAGCTTACAGAACACCAAATAGATATGACCCCTCAAAAAAGTCAGTGCGCCACATAATAATCAAGCCACAAAACACACAGAACAAAAAAAAAAAATTAAGAGCTGCAAAAGAAAAGGGCCAACTTACCTATAAAGGCAGACCAATCAGAATAACACCTGACTATTCAATAGAAATGATGAAAGCTAGAAGGGCTTGGTCAGAAGTTATACAGAAACTAAAAGAGCATGGCTGCCAAACTGGAATACTATACCCTGCAAAATTATCAATCCCCATAGATGGAGTAAACAAGATATTTCATGACAAAGTCAGACTGAAACAATATCTATATACCAATCCAGCACTACAGAAAGCATTAGAGGAAAATTCCAGCCTAAGAACCCCAGATACACCCATGAAATGACAAAAAATGGATAATTGCACAGAAGAATATCCCAGAGAAAGGAAATACAAACAAGTTACCACCAAAAATTGCAGGAAATATCAATCAGTGGTCACTAATATCCCTTAATATCAATGGACTCAACTCACTTATAACAAGATGGAAACAACAACAGAAGCCATCCTTCTGTTGCCTACAAGAAACACACCTCAACTACAAAGACAGACACAAGCTCAGAGTAAAGGGTTGGGAAAAGATTTTCCAGTCAAATGGTCCTAAGAAACAAGCTGGGGTTGCCATCCTAATACCTAACAAAGTAGACTTTAAGCTAAAAGCAATTAAAAGGCACCAAGTTGGTCATTATTTATTCATCACAGAAAATATTTGGTCAAGAGGAAATTTCAATCCTGAATATTTATGCCCCTAATATAATGGCACCTATCTATGTTAAAAAAACACTGCTAAAGCTCAAATCCCACATCAATTCTCACACCCTAATAGTGGGAGACTTCAACACACCACTTTCATCCCTGGATAGGTCAACTAGCCAGAGACTCAATATAGAAATAAGGAGTCTAACAGAGGTTATGATGCAAATGGATTTAATAGATATTTACAGAAGCTACCATCCAAATGCAAAGGAATATACATATTTCTCAGCACCTCATGGAACTTTCTCTAAAATTGACCACATAATTGGTCATAAAGAAAATATCAACAGATACAAAAAAATGAAAATAATACCTTGTAACATATCGGACAACCAGGGCCTAAAGTTAGAGTTCAACAACATCAAAACCCAAAGAAAGCCTACCAACTCATGGAAGCTAAACATCACCCAGCTGAACCACCTCTGGGTCAAAGTCTTCCTAGAATTTAATGAAAATGAATCCACAACGTACCCAAACTTGTAGGACACAATGAAAGCAGTCTTAAGAGGAAAATTCATAGCGCTAGATGCCTATAAGAAAAACCTAGAGAACTAACAGCTCACCTGAAAACCTTAGTAAAAATAGAAGCAAACTCACCTAGAAGGAGTAGACTGCAGGAAATAATCGAACTTAGAGCTGAAATCAATACAATTAAAACAAAAAGAACAATACAAAGAATCAATGAATCTAAGAGCTGGTTCTTTGAGAAAGTCAACAAGATAGATAGATAAGCCCTTATCCAAACTAATCAAAAAGCACAGAGAGAGAGTGTCCAAATCAACAAAATCAAAAAGGAAAAGGGGACATAGAAATGAACCCCCAGGAAATCCAGAGAATTATCAGATCATACTTTGAACATCTGTATTCCTCAAAAAATGGAAAACCTAGTAGAAATGGACAGCTTTCTGGACAGGTGCCATTTACCAAAATTAAATGAAGATCAGATTAATTACCTAAACAGGCCTATAACCCTTAAGGAAATTGAAGCTGTCATTAAAAGCCTCCCCAAAAATAAAAGCCAGGTCCAAATGGTTTCAGTGCAGAATTCTACCAGACATTCACAGAAGAATTACTACCATTACTACTCAAACTATTTCACACAGTAGAAACTGAAGGAATATTGCCAAATTCCTTTTATGAGGCCACAATCACCCTAATTCCCAAGCCACTCAAAGACACAACAAAGAAGAATTATAGACCAATTTCTCTCATGAATATTGATGCTAAAATTCTCAACAAAATTTTAGCAAACTGTATACAACAATATATAAAAAATATCATCCACCACAACCAAGAAGGCTTCATCCCAGAAATGCAGGTTTAACATAAGAAAAACCATAAACGTTATCCATCATATAGACAAACTAAAGGAACAAAACCACATGATCATATCTGTAGATGTGGAAAAAGCCTTTGACAAAATCCAACACTTCTTTATGATAAAAGCTCTGGAGAGATCAGGAATACGGAGAGAATATCTAAATATAATAAAGGCAATTTACAAGAAGCTGATAGCCAGCATCAAACTTAATGGAGAAAAACTCAAAGCAATCCCACTAAAATCAGGAACTAGACAAGGATGTCCTCTCTCCCCTTATCTATTTAATATAGTTCTCAAAGTTTTAGCTAAAGCAATAAGAGAATGAAAGGAGATAAAGGGGATACAAATTGGAAAAGAAGTAAAACTATCTCTATTTGCAGATGATATGATTGTATACATAAGTGACCCACAAAATTCTACCAGGGAACTTCTGCGGCTGATAAACACCTTCAGCAATGTAGTAGGATACAAGATTAACACAAAGAAATCAGTAGCCCTCCTATACTTCAAAGATAAAAGGGCTGAAAAAGAAATAAGGGAAACATCACCCTTCATAATAGCTGCAAATAGTATTAAATACCTTGGAGTAACTATAACCAAAGAAGTAGCAGACCTATTTGACAAAAATTTTAAATCACTGAAGAAAGAAATTGAAGAGGATATCAGAAAATGGAAAGCTCTCCCATATTCCTGGATTGGTAGGATCAACATAGTAAAAATGGCAATTCTACCAAATTCTACAGATTCAATGCACAGCCCATCAAAATCCCAACACAATATTTTTTGGACCTTGAAAGAACAATACTCAATTTCATTTGGAATAAAAGGAAAGCAAGGATTGCCAAAACAATTTTGTTCTACAAAAGAACCTCAGAAGGTATCACCATCCCTGAGTTCAAGTTATACTATAGAGCTACAGTAATAAAAACCGCCTGGCCCTGGCATAAAAACAGACTTGTGGATCAATGGAACAGAATTGAGGATCCAGACATTAACCCAAAAACCTATGAACACCTGATCTTTGACAAAGAGGCCCAAAACATTCAATGGAAAAAAGATAGTATATTTAACAAATGGTGTTGGCATAGCTGGATGGAAGTGTGTAGAAAAGTGCAAATAGATCCAAGTCTGTCACCCCTGCACAAAACTCAAATCCAAGTGGATCAAAGACCTTAACTTAAACCCAGCCACTTTGAACTTGATAGAAAAGAAAGTGGGAAATACACTTCTACAAATTGGCACAGGTGACCACTCCCCAAATATAACACCAGTGGCACAGACACTAAGATCAACAATCAGTAAGTGGGATCTCCTTAAGCTGAGAAGCTTCTGTAAAGCCAAGGACACTGTCAATAGGACAAAACGACAGCCTACAGAATGGGAAAAGATTTTCACCAACCCTACCAGTGATAGAGGACTGATCTCCAAGATATATAAAGAACTCAAGAATCTAGAGCCCAAAACCTTGAATAACCCAAACAAAAAAAATGGGGTTTAGATCTAAAAAGGGAATTCTCAGCAGAAGAATTATGAATGGCTGAAAGGCACCTGAAAAAGTGCTCATCATCTTTAGCCATCAGAGAAATGCAAATCAAAACAACTTTGAGATACCCCCTGACACCTGTCAGATGGACCATGATAAAAGACACAGATGACAGTCTATGCTAGAGAGGTTGCAGAGCAAGGGGGACAGTCCTCCATTTTTGCTGGGAGTGTAAGCTTGTTCAGCCACTCGGAATGCAGTATGACCATTTCTCAGAAAATTGAAAATCAGTCTCCCCAGGGACCCAGCAATACCACTTCTGGGTGTATACCCTAAAGATGCACAGTCACACTCCAAAGGCATTAGCTCAACTATGTTCATAGCAGCATTATTTGTACTAGCAAGAACATGGAAACAACGTAGATGCCCATCAACTGAAGAATGGATTAACAAACTTTGGTACATCTACACAATGGAGTACTACTCAGCAGTAAGAAAAAATGATATCATAAAATTTGCAGGCAAATGAGTGGATTTGAAGAATATTCTCCTGAGCGAGGAGCATGGTATCACAAACCCAGAAAGATAAGCAGGGGATGTGGGGATGTACTCACTCATTAGTGGACTCTAAACCAACCAACCAACAAATAAACAAACAAAGCAAAGCATGTCCAAGCTGCAAACCACAACTACTGAACAGCTTGGGATTAGAAACACCTTGGACTGACACCTTGGATCCCACTCCCCCTAGAGGAACACTTGACTCAGTCTTGATGTTGGGGTGAGAAAACAGAATTTGCCAGGAGTGGAGGCTGAATTAAGCAATATTGGGACCTTGGGACCGCCTGTCTATGGGGGAGATGGGGAGATGTGGAGAAGAGAGAATGACCTGATGTGGTAGGAGGGGGAAGGGACTTTGAATAAGGATGTACAAGGATAGAAAATGTGATTTCTTCATTCATAATAATAATAATAAAAAAAAAGAAACTAAAGTTCATGAAAATGAAAATTTTTATCTTTTAAGTTTTTATTGCATCACCATATACTAAAATACTGCTTGGGAAATGATTACTACCCACTAAAAGAGTCACTGCATGAATACATTGATTATAAATTTTAGTCTAGTTTCCAAATGCTAATGAAAACACCAAGGCAAATAAAAAAAGAAAGAAAGAAAGAAAAAAAAAAGATTTCTACCTCAAAGTTTGCATATGAATATACCATAAATCACGTTACATTCTTGAAGTAAGAGACATTTGTTTTCTCATTTGCCTTTTCATAACTGCAGTGTGATTGATCATCTTCTACCTGCTTGAAACAAACTGACTTTAAATACAAAAAAAAAAAAATAAGTTAAGTTTAGATTAAAAAGTTAACACATTATATGCCTGGGCCCTAGGTCAATCAACAATATATATATGTGTGTGTGTGTGTGTGTGTGTGTGTGTGTGTGTGTGTATGTCTTATGATTCTGTGAGACTACATATATTTCTGTGGGACTAGGGTTCCAAACCTTAAAATAAACCAAAAAAAAAAAAAATAACTAAAAACCTTTTACAATACCCAGTCTTCTTCTATCAAAAAAGAAAATTGGCACGGTAGCATTACCTCACTCCCAGTACCAACTTGTATCTTAGTTACCTTTTTATTGCAAAAAGGTAACTTTTATAGTAAAACACCATGACCAAGGCAACTTATAAAAGAAAGTGTTTAATGTGGTTTATGGTTTTAGAAGGTTAGAGTCCTTGATGGTAAACCTGAGGAACAGCTGAGAGATTGCACCTTAATCCACACCAGGAGGCACTGAGGAAGAGAGAGAGAGAGAGAGAGAGAGAGAGAGAGAGAGAGAGAGAGTGAGTGACCCATCTCCAACAAGGCCATACCTCCTAGTTGTTTCCAAACAGTTCCACCAATTGGGAACAAGCATTCAGTTGAATGAGGCTATAAAGGTGATTCTCATTTAAATCACCGTATCACTATTCTAAATATAACAAAACAGTTTAAGCCAAAACAAGTTAAAGAAAGGAAGTTGCTTCATTCTGATGAAGAGAATAATCCACCAGAACATTACAGTCCTAAGCATATATATGCCACACTACTGCAACCAGTTTTATAAAACAAATATTGGTAAGCATTAAACCACAGGAAAAAACCACTGAACACAACCACTCTCCCTTGAGAGAAAGAACAGTTTGTTAAGAACTGCAGGCTGCCTGGGAGAACAGCATCCAGCTATAAAAGCACATTGAGTTTTATATGGGTATATATATAGCAGAGGGAGGCTTTTCAAAAGCTAAAACAGCCAGGTGATTAGTGTGGGGGCTTTTTCAGACAGCTGAGGTGTTAACAGTTGCAGTTAGCAGCATTCAGCCAGCCTTTAAGGGCATCTGAGAAACAGTTTAGGTTTGTTTCCTAGCAAAACCCAGCTCAGGCAGGGGGTCGAGTCATTACCATCAACACTGCCTTTTTGAGCCTGCTTTGGGGATCTAACAGGTTCAACATGCACAAATTTATAAATGTAATTAATCACATAAATAAAGCCAGAGATCATATGATCATCCCAATGGATACAAAAAAAGTTTTAAACAAAAATGCAAAATCCATTGGTGATAAAAGTCCTACAGAACATTCCCTGCAGGTAAAGGGAATAGATATGAACATAATAAAAGTTACATAAGACAGTTCTATAGTCAACATCATTTTAAATAAAGAAAAATTCAAAGCGATCACATGACAATAAAATGAGGAAAATGAGGCTGTGGAGATTGTTCAGTGGTTAGAGCACATGCTACTCTTCCAGAGGACCCAAGTTCAATATCCCTATACCTACATAGTGACTCACAACTACCCTTAACACCAGTTCCAAGAGTTCCAGTGTCCACTTCTAGCCTCAAAGACCATCAGGAACACAAGTGATGCATATACTTACAAGCAGGCAAAACACCCATGCACAAAAAATATTTTAAAATTCTTTAAAAATTATGGAAAAACAGGTGGGAATTTTTTAAGATTTATTTATTCATTATACATACAACATTCTGCCCCTATGTATCCCTGCACTCCAGAAGAGGGCAACAGATCTCCACTATAGATGGCTGTAAGCCACATGTGATTGCTGGGAACTGAACTCAGGACTTCTGAAAGAACAGCCAGTGCTCTTAACCTCTGAGCCATCCCTCTAGCCCCAGGTGGAACTTTCCAAATAGAACATGATTACACAGGAAGTAAGACCAACAACTGACAAGTGAGACCCTGTGAAATTTAGAACTATCTTCACAACAAAAGAAATGACTAATCAAGCTAAGTGACAGCCTACAAAATAGCAGAAAAATCTTTGCCAGCTGTACATCTGGCAGGGGATTATTATTTACATGACAGAGAATTAGTATCTATAATATAAAAAGAACTCAAGAAAGGAAATATCAAATATTGGGGAAAGACCAGAGAGACAGAGGAACAAACCACAGCCACTTCTCACCTAGGTAACTTCTCAGGAATCCTTAGACTGAACACCCAGAGGTCAGAAGTCCTCAGCTGAACTCGAGGAGTACAGGTGAAGGGCTGAACTCCTGCCTGATATTTCTTTCTCTGCTCAGCTATCTCACAGCCTGGTTCAACTTTTTCTAGTGCTAAGATTAAAAGCATGTATGTTTTCAAAGTACTTGGCATCCCAAATGCTGGGATTAAAAGTGTGTGCCACCACTACTGCCTATCTCTGGCATTGAACTCACAGAGATACAGACTGATCTCTGCCTCTGCCTTCCAGGTGCCAGGATTAAAGGTGTGGGTCACCACTCCCTGACCTTTGTGGCTAACTCTGTGGGTGGCTCTGTCCTATGATCTTCAGGCAGACTTTATTAGATACAAATAGATCACCACAATCAAGAAAACAGCCAAATAAAAAGAAGTCTATAAAGCTGAATCAACTCCTCAAAATAAGAACTACAAATGGCCAATAAATGTTTTCAACATGTTCAACATCATGATCAGAAAAATGCAGACTAAAATTATTTCACGATTCCATCTCACCCAAGGCAGAACAGGTATCATTAAGAGGTCAAATAACAAATACTGGCTAAGATAATAGTGGAAACTTGTGTAGCCAATAGAAAATCAGTGCAGAATTTTCTCAAAACCTAAAAAATATAATTATCATGTGATTCAACTATATTATTCATATGCGTATACTGAAGGAAATCTATATACCAATACAGAGATGCTTGCTAATCCACATTCATTACCATTCTATTCACAATAACTAGAAAAATGGAGTAAGTCTAGACTCCTACCAACTAATGAATGGATAATACACACACACTATATATAATTTCATCAGAGAATAAAAATGAAACTACAGGTAAATGAATGGAATAGGAAAAAATTAAACTGTGTGACATAATCTATACAAAAATAAACAAAAACTGTTCATTTTGTTTTATACATGTATCTGCATCAATTGTTTAGATATGTATGTTTAGCTTGGAGAATTTATAAAAAGCCAAGAAGTTAGAAAGGGGCTGTGGGGTGGAGTATGTAATGAATCTTTCTCTGTCCTGCCAGCCAGCTCTCAAATAATGACATGGAGACTTATTATTATGAAAGCTTGGTCTTCTCTTAGGTTTGTTTTTAACCAGCTCTTATAACTTAACCCATTTCTATTCACCTAAATTTGGTAACATACTACTCACCCTGATTTTTCTGTATATCCTGACATCTCTTACACACCCACATTCATTTCTTCCTTTTCTCTCTCAAGAAATCCTGCCTAGCCCTCCTGCCTAGCTACTGGCCATTTACCTTTTTATTACATCAATCACAGGTAAATATATCTTTACATAGTGTACAAATATCCCACATTTCCCCCTTTGCCCTCCCCCCAAAGAAAGGAAAGGTTTTAACTCTAACAGCAAAACTGTATACAATAAGAACAATTATCAGGTAAGAATTACATTTATAATGTTCAGTCTATCTGTATTTGGCAAATTCATAGAAAATATTCCATTATCCTACCTTGGTGAGCCCAAGTTTTATATTTAATTTAAATTCTTTTTAACTAAGAAAAAAATTGCAACTATAACTATCGAATCTCCAACCCCATCAGAGACTTCATAAGAGCATATTACCTGAGTAAACAGGAAATGCAGAGGAAGCAACTTTCAAAACTATTGAAATGACAGAAACATCTGTCTGCCTCAACAGCCAACCCCAAGGTTTCTCTGTAATGTTGTAGTGTCCATCTTCAGCCTACAGGCCTAGAATATCTGACAAAAAAATTGTAAAGCAATGATTTTTGAAGGACTGTCCTACCTTGTCTTGGTAAAGTTTGGCAGTTGCTTTCTTTTGTGTCCTGCTTGTCAGCATACTGTCAGTAGTGGCTAACTTTTCCACAATAAAAGCAAATTTCATATGGAGGTTCTCTGATGCCTATCACCTTTTTATGAACAGGAATAGACCATTGTTGTGAAAATGTCTTAGGCTATTAAAACATCTTAAATGTTTTCCAAATATTTCTGAAGTGTTTGAAGACCACATATTTATTTAAAGTATATCTGTCTACCCTTGAAAACATACTTACACAACTACAAGTTTGATTATTATATATGATGACTATTAACCTGTGTTTCTTAAATTATACATTACATCTCAAATGAGCTAACTGCATAGGTACTATACCTTAAACAAAAAAAGAACCATATATACAGTATAACAAAAATAATCTTACTTGTATCAATACACAAAAACCCATACCAGTGTAAAATATTTGAGACTACTGTTTGTTCAAAAGTAGACTCAACAATCCATCCCTTGGGGGCTGGAGAGATGGCTCAAAGGTTAAGAGCACTGACTGTTCTTCCAGAGGTCCTGAGTTCAATTCCCAGCAACCACATGGTGGCTCACAACCATCTATAAAAGCATCTGGTACGCTTTTCTGAATACTATATACATAATAAATAAATAAATCTTAAAAAAAAGAAAAACCAACAATCTCATCCCTTATTCCATCATTTCTATACTATGCTCCCCCTTTTTTTCTTCAGAAAAAGATCCCTGGATCTAATCTCCTTTGTTTAGCTTTTTTTCTGACCATTACTAATAACAACTTGTAACCAAACCTCGTAAATGATGGCAAACACCCATAACCCACTGTAGGACCAAAAGCCACCGACCCCACCATCTCTTGGGAATGTAAGGCTCATGCTTTCTAGATTGCTTCTTGCTTGTTGTCTTCGAATGACGGTATCTTGGGGGACCCTGAGAAATCTGAGAGAATTGTCAAGTCCTGGGAGAACTAGCTATAACATTTGTTGTCTGGTTTCTGTGTAATGGAAATAGTCAAGTCTTGCCTCAAGTCTTGAGTAGGGCATAAGGCTGTACCATTTTAGCTAGCAGCACTGAAGTTATTTTGAATATAGAATTTTGAGGAAACTGCGAGAGGCATTTTGAAGTTAGATCACTTGGGCTATTCATCTTTATTGATATCTGGTCCTTTTTTCTGAAAACATAAACTTTTAAAGGATATTTAAAGGATATATATATATATATATATATATATATATATATATACGTATGTATGTAGTAAGACAAGCTATGCACAAGTCAGGTAATTTTTTGTTCTATATTTGAGCAGGTAAATGGCAACCTTATAAGTCCATTTGAGTTTCATAACCAAACTGTAATAGTAATCTCTATCCATTACATACAAAATGATGACATGTAATAATAAGTCATGATGACTCTGTAGCCAACAAGATTTATCATGCTTCATCCAGTCTCAGAGCTGTTCCCATGTTGAGGAATCAGCATATGTGACATTTGTCCTGTAGTCTTTCTTAGCTTTTCCCCTCCTATCTCCAGCCAAGATCCTTATGAGATCTCACCCAATCAAATCTCATCCTTATTAATTTTTAAGAGAACTACAACTTTTGTTTTCTATGGAAACAAAGACATAGCCTCTCCCCCAACACAATGTATTTTGTGACTTCCCTTTTGAAAATAAAATATATTGGTTTTAATTAGCAGTTTCTATAGTCCAATGACTCTAGCAGCTATAGTTTTTTTGTACATTAGCATTTAAAAAATTCAAAGTCAACAAAGCATCATATAGCATCCAGACACCTTGTGTATTTCCCATATTTACATGGCTTATTCTTTTTATATTATTTTACTCTCTTTAAAGACTTTATTGTTTTTAAAATATTTATTAGTCTATACCCATTTTTTTCTTTCTTTAGCATCTAAGCACATTATTAAGCATACTCTACCTGTTCAGACGATTTCTTGGTCTAGACCTCACTTTCTATGCATCTGTAGCATTCTCTGTTTGCATGAGCCAAATCTTAAACTGCTAGACTACTGCTGCCTGGCACTGCTTAGCATATGGCATGCTAGTAGCTGGCTGTAGCCCCTAGAGTCTGTAGGCAGCAGCAGGAGATATGCCTAAGCCTAACCATCTCAGCTATGGGAAGATGCTGAGTTTGAGATGTGACATTTTTACCTAGCACACTTACTGCTCAAGTGTTCTGCTGAAGAACAGGGCCTCTTAAAAAAAAAAAAAAAAAAAAAAAAAAAAAAAAAACTATACTGAGTCTACCTGAGAGACCATGGTTGCCAGGAAGCTATGCTAGGAAGTTGCTTTTGACTCCATGTTCCCAACATTTTAGTTTTTGTTTGTTTGTTTTAGTTTTCTCAGGCCTTATGTGGCCTCATGATGGGTGCCATAGATAACAATTTTTTTCTCTGTTCTGACAACCAGCTCCCAAGTAACATCACTGAGACTTATTATTAATTATGAAAGCTTGGTTTTAGCTTAGGTTTATTTTTAACAAGCTCTATTACTTAAATTGATCTATTTATTTATGTTTTGTCACATACCACTCATCCTGCTTTTTCTGTGTCTCCTGGCATCTTTCACATGCCTAGATTTATCTTCTTTTCCTTTCTCTTCCCAGAAATCCTGCCTATTCATCCAGCCTAGCTATTGGCTGCTTAGCTTTTTATTACACCAATCACAGCAAATATATCTTCACACAGTATACAGACATCCCACAACAAGAGTGACTTAAGGGAATAAGGATAACAGAATATAAATTATATAAAAGTTAAGAGGCGAAATACTTAGAAGTGTAAAAGTTTATGTAGGAATGGAAGTGTGGGTTGGGGAGATGGAGGTATTAGGGAAAGTTAACCAAAATGAAGAGTATGTGGAAAAGTCACACGGAAGTCCTATAACTTTATTAGTCAATTAGAACATATATATAAATGGAAGGAGGTGAGAGAAGGATGATACTCTGAATATATGAATAATGCTATTCCCAAAAGCCAAGAGTTATTAAACAAAAATTATAGTGTCAGATAAGGGATACTTCTTTATGAATTAATGCAGGCTTTTGCCATTCCTCTTTGCTGACAAGCAGAACGAGTTGATAAGACTCTACTACTAAAAGCAGCATACACCATTTGTGCAAAATAAGGAGAAATTAAGCTGGAACTAAGATGAAAGCTTCCTATCTGATGGCTAACTTTTATAGTCCAGATGCTGTTGTACAGGCTATAGGAGAGAAAAAAATTAAATGATGTTAATCAGCTGAGAATGCTAGGAACTACAATATCAGCCCACTAGTAAACATATGCCAACTAGTGTAATACTGGCACAACTTTTATAGGTGTAATCAATCATCCTCTGATTAGATTTGAGACCATCTCTGCAAGAAGATACTCATAAGTAGTACTGTAAATCCCCCGAAACAAACAAACAAACAAACAAACTGGCTGAGTCAGCCTTAGGCCCTAGCAGATAACAATATTGTTATATAAATTAATGTGCATGTCTTTAAGCACACTTCTAAATATTTGTGTTTATATAAATAGATAAATGCTACTGATACCCTTAATCAGAAGAAAACTTTTCTTTGCAATACACAAAGGTGAATTTTGAGACTTATAACTGCTCAAATACTAAGAATAGGGGACTCTTGAGTGCTCAGACCTCAACAAGGCATTCTTTATTTTATTTTATTTTATATTTTTTAAGTTTTTTATAAAAAATTTAATAAAAAGAGATAGATATAAATACAAACATACAAAAACATGTGAACATATATACATATACAAACAAATGCTACAACTATACATATGTATATATGCTTATTCAATAATTCAAATTTCTTTTTTATTTTCTTTTATTATTATATAATTATTATATTTTGATTATTTCTTTATTATTATAAATAAAGAAGTCACATTTTCTATTATTGTATATCCTTATTCAAGTTCCCTTCCCCCTCCCACGACATCAGGTCATTCTCTCTTCTCCACATCTTCCCATCCTCCCCATGGGCAGGCGGTCCCAAGGTTCCAACTGTTTTCTCCCCCCAACATCAAGACTGAGTCAGGTGTTCCTCTAGAGGCAGTGGGATCCAAGGAATCAGTCCAAGGTGTTTCAGATCCCAAGCTGCTCAGTGGTTGCTGTTTGCAGCTTGGGTATGCTTTGCTTATTGTTTTGGTTTTTGGGTTTTTTTGGTTTTGTTTTTGTTTAGAGTCCACTAATGAGTGAGTACATCCCCACATCCCCTGCTTATCTTTCTGGGTTTGTGATACCACGCTCCTCGCTCAGGAGAATATTCTTCAAATCCATTCATTTGCCTGCAAATTTTATGATATCATTTTTTCTTACTGCTGAGTAGTACTCCATTGTGTAGATGTACCAAAGTTTGTTAATCCATTCTTCAGTTGATGGGCATCTACGTTGTTTCCATGTTCTTGCTAGTACAAATAATGCTGCTGTGAACATAGTTGAGCTAATGCCTTTGGAGTGTGACTGTGCATCTTTAGGGTATACACCTAGAAGTGGTATTGCTGAGTCCTTGGGGAGATTGATTCTCAATTTTCTGAGAAACCATCAAAATGCATTCCAAAGTGGCTGAACAACCTTACACTCCCACCAACAATGGAGGACTGCTCCCCTTGCTCCACAACCTCTCCAGCATAGGCTGTCATCTGTGTCTTTTATCTTAGCCAATCTGACAGGTGTTCAGGTGATATCTCAAGTTGTTTTGATTTGCATTTCTCTGGTGGGTAAAGATGATGAGCACTTTTTCAAGTGCCTTTCAGCCATTCATAATTCTTCTGCTGAGAATTCTCTTTTTAGAGCTGAACCCCATTTTTTGATTGGGTTATTATGGTTTTGGGCTCTAGATTCTTGAGTTCTTTATATATCTTAGAGATCAGTCCTCTATCACTAGTAGGGTTGGTGAAAATCTTTTCCCATTCTGTAGGCTGTCGTTTTGTCTTATTGACAGTGTCCTTGGCTTTACAGAAGCTTCTCAGCTTAAGGAGACTTACTTACTGATTGTTGATCTTAGTGTCTGTGCCACTGGTGTTATATTTAGGAAGTAGTTGCCTGTGCCAATTTGTAGAAGTGTATTTCCCACTTTCTTTCCTATCAGGTTCAAAGTGGCTGGGTTTATGTTGAGGTCTTTGATCCACTTGGATTTGAGTTTTGTGCAGGGTGACAGGCTTGGATCCATTTGCATTTTTCTACACACTTCCATCCAGCTATGCCAACACCATTTGTTAAATATACTATCTTTTTTCCATTGAATATTTTGGGCCTCTTTGTCAAAGATCAGGTGTTTATAGTTTTTTGGGTCAATGCCTGGATCCTCAGTTCTATTCCATTGATCCACAAGTCTGTTTTTATGCCAGTACCAGGCTGTTTTTATTACTGTAGCTCTATAGTATAACTTGAACTCAGGGATGGTGACGCCTCCTGAGCTTCTTTTGTTGAACAAAACTGTTTTGGCAATCCTGGCTTTCCTGTTCTCCCAAATGAAGTTGAGTCTTGTTCTTTCAAGGTCCGTAAAATATTGTGTGAGGATTTTGATGAGCAGTCCATTGAATCTGTAGAATGCTTTTGGTAGAATTGCCATTTTTACTATGTTGATCCTACTTATCCAGGAACATGGGAGAGCTTTCCAATTTTCTTATATCCTCTTCAATTTCTTTCTTCAGTGATTTAAAATTTTTGTCAAATAGATCTGTTACTTCTTTGGTTTAGTTATTCCAAGGTATTTAATACTATTTGCAGCTATTATAAAGGGTGATAGTTCCCTTATTTCTTTTTCAGCCCTTTTATCTTTAGTGTATAGAAGAGCTACTGATTTCTTTGAGTTAATCTTGTATCCTGCTACATTGCTGAAAGTGTTTATCAGCTCAACAGGGCATACTTATCACCTCTTCTAAGGTTCATAGAATATCACAGAAAGGGAGATGAAAAAAATAAGCTGGAAAACTTTAGAAGGACTATGAAATGGTATCTTCTGAGCATTACTCAGCTATTGCAAATATAATTTCACAACACCTGTGTTTTTCCTCATTACACTATACAAGACAATGTGGTTAGGGCAGAACAAATACAGCCCTACGCCTTCCTGTTGATTTGACATAAAAATAAATTCAGAAAAAAGAAAAAACTGATAAGCTAGACTTCACAATAATTTAAAACATTTGCTCTGCAGAAAAGAAAAGCTTGTAATGAAGATGATGAGCTTCGCTGAGAGAAAACATTTTCAAAAAGCACAATAATAAAGAACTTGCATATTAAAAGATAAAGTCTGGAAACTCAAAAATTGTTCTAAATCAAATAGAATTCTTGAAAACAGCATAATACAAATTTTACCAAAACTGATATACAGATGTCCAACACTGTAAGCAAATTAAAATATAAAATAAGTACATGGCTAACTGAAGAACTAAAGTGCTCGTTTTTTTGTTTGTTTGTTTGGTTGGTTGGTTGGTTTGGTTGGGTTTTTTTAACTGTTAAAACCAAATGCTGGTAGGATGCAAAGACAACAAATCAGGATGACTCAGTGGTTAAGAGCAATACTTGCTCCTGCAGAAAATCTGAATTTGACTCTTGAAAACTATCCTGAACAATTGATAACAACCTGTATCTACAGCCCCAGGAGATCCAACACCTTCTGACCTCCTAAAGTATCTCTATATACATGGCATATATTCATATAAGCACACAAACATATACATGAATAAAACTAAAAATAAATTTTTTAAAAAAGAAAGGCAGGAAGGAGGAAGGAAGACCGTGGAGGAGGGAGAGAGGAAAGAGGGAAGAAAGGAAGGCAGGGAGGAAGGAAAAGATGAATGAAGGAAGAAAGAAAGAAAGAAAGAAAGAAAGGAAGGAAGGAAGGACAGAAGAAAGAAAGAAAGGAAGGAAGGAAGAAAGAAAGGAAGAAAGGAAGAAAGAAAGAAAGGAACTAGAGTATTCATGGAACTAACACAGATGTCCTTCCATGGGTAGAACAATCCATATTCCATGTAATACAATATTATTCAATTGATACAACAACCTGAATAAATCTCCACAGAATTATGATAAATAAAAATATCAAATTTCAAAAGCTACAAAATATATAATCATATAATAAATAATTGGGCTTTAAGGAATGTTGTGAGGAAAATAGATATGATTATAAAATGGTAACATAAAAAATCCTCATAAAGATAGAAATATTATATATTTTAACAATAAGTATCAATATCCTACTTATAATATTGCACTATAGTTTTGCAAAATATTGTCAATGAATGAGCACTCAAGACTTGACTATATTGTTTTCATAATTATATTGCAATTTCATATAAACTTTATTAGCTTTAAATAAAAAACATATAGACAATATCAATTTTATATAAATCTATAATTGCTGTGTGACACTATTTGTGGGAAGACATAAATAAATTTCTATTTAATCCAGATCCGGAGCCAACAACAGAACAAAGTAAGGCTACTACCAAAGCCCAACTTAGTGAATCAATCAATTTTGCTGGGGTTACTTATGAGCAAGGGCTTTGAAGGAGTATAAATAACTCAAAGATAGCTTCAGTCATTATCAAAATCCACCCCAATATAAACAGTTTATGAAAGCAGAAAGCCTGAAGCACAGTGCACAGCCTCCTTTACACTGTTAGTTTAATAAAAAAAAAAGCTGACTGGCCTATAGCTAAACAAGATAAGGTTATGTGGGAGAACCAGATTCAGATTATGTTGGGAATAAGGAGGTAGAATCAGGGAATTGAGAGAAGATGCCCTGAGATGCAGAGTAAGCATGAAGTAAAAAAGCTTCAGGGCAGCAAATACATTAATAAAAATTGGTTAAGTTATAAGAGCTAGCTAAAATACAAGCTGAAGCAATGGGCCAAGCATTTATAATTGGTATTAAGTCTCTGTGTGGTTATTTGGGGAACAGCTGACAGTACAGAGCTGATCAATGGTCTAGACACAAAAGTCTGCCTACAGTTTGGAGATTGTTATTTCCAAATGTCTTCATTGTTTTGAAACTCAACATGACAACTTACCTTCTCTGAAAGGGACTCCCAGCAGTCCTTTCAACCTATGTATGCTGGGAGTTGGGGGGGAGGAGATCTAGTAAATTTTATAAGTTTCAAAAACTTCCTGAAGCTTTTGAGTTGTTAAGAGTTTAATGAGCTTCCCTGAGGAATGGGATATTATTCCTCCCTTTAGAGTAACTGTGTCTAAATGAGCTTACCTCCAAGATGAAAGGTTTTTCTCAGAGGAAACTGCTACATACCAATAAACTAAATTTTATCAAAAGTAATTTTTTCATACAATGTATTCTGATCATGGTTCCCCACCCCATCTCCTCTCCTCCTCCCTGCCTCCTTCCCTCCCTCTCTCTCTCTCTCTCTCTCCATCTCTCCCTCAAACAGACAAAAACATTTTTGCTTACATAACTAGAAGAAGGAAATAAAATCAGTTGTATATTTATTTAACACCTGTGTTAAGGAATGATACGATTACTAAGTAAGAAAATCCTGCTGCCTCATGCTCTATCTGGTGGGAAGTTTTGTCTTCAACCTTGTAGGTAATTAAAGGCAACTCAACATGTCTGTTTTATGACGTGTTACATAATATAAAATTAAGATATAAGGTGAGAAAAAACCTTGGGGTCATCCACTCCAATGCTTTTGCTTTTTAAAGCATAAATTGATAATTACATGATAAAACATGGTCAGGATTAAATATAGAATTAGCCACAAATGACTAAGTTCTCACTTAAGAATATATCATTTCATTATAATAGTAAATTCTTACTATTTTTCCATATTCTACATGCAGAAATCTACTGTACCATTTGAAATGAAACTCTAACTATTCACTGTTTAATAATTGTCTCTTTTATACAAGACAGTTGATTTCCAAACTCATATCTCAAAGTTATCACTAGGAAAAAAAAGAAATATTAAGAGTCTGGGAGCTTGTCATCGCCAACTGCTAGACAAATACAATAGATTTCCACAAGTAGAGGGTTCTGCTTGCTTCTCAGTGGCCAGAATAGGTTCAATCTTATGGGACAGGCTTTAAATCCCATCAGATACTGTTTAACCACATTTTTTGCACACATTTTATGCCACCATTGAAGTAATGTATCTTGCAGATAGATCATGACTTAGCTGGGTTGGTGTTTACTTTTCACCTTTGGTGTGGTGCAGAGTACCTTCCAATACCATGAATGCTCATCCACGGTAGTAAAGGCTCTACTTAGGCACCAGCTCAAATTTTCAATGCTCAATGAGTTGTATAAGTGTCATCTTCAGCAATAGAGGCTATTAACATCAGTCTTTTGGGAGCAACCAAGAGCTTTGAAATAACCTTGGTTGTTTGGGGGGTTCCCATGAGGCTACTTTGGCCAACAACTTGATTAGATGTAACACTTTCCTGGTACTGAAATGTTTATTTGGTGATAAGAAATTTCTCATTGGTGTCCTACCCCAACCCCACCTCAACTCCATTATTTGGTAATTTCATTTAGATCACCTTCATATATGTACATATTTTAGAAATTTTCTGCTGTGTTAGGCTTCCATACAACCCATCAAGTGGCCTTTATATTTATGTCTTTCCCTTCATTCCCTCCCATGTTGTCTCTTTTTCTCCTCCTGCCCACTTGATTCTCCCAATTCAGTACTTCTGTCCTCATCCATTCATAATTATCTATTCTATTTCCCCTTCCTAGGAAGAGCCATCCTTCCCTTAGTGACTTATTGTATATCTAATCTCTGTGGTTATATGGAATGAAGATTGCCAATAAAAGACTTAATAGCTAACATCCACCTATAAGTGAATATAAACCATATTGTCTTTCTGGGTCTGAGTTATCTCACTCAGAATGATTGTTTTCTACTTCCATCATTTATCTGTAAATTTCATTATTTAATTTTTTAAAGACTTATATAATATTCCATTGTATACATGTAATACATTTTCTTTATGCATATATCCACTGACAAACACCTAAACTGGTTTCAAATTCTTGCTATTATAAAAAGAGAAACAATGAACATGGTTGAGCAAGTGTCTCTTTATAATAGGACAAAGCATTGTTGGGTATATACCCGAGTGAATCTTGAGGTAGATAGATTCCCAGCTTTTTGAGGGACTATCACACTGATTTCCATAACTGTGCAAGTTTATACTCCCACTAGCAATGTTCCCCTTACTCCATCTTCTCCAACATGAGCTGTCATTTTTTTTTTTTATTTTATTACTATGAGCAAAGAAGTCACACTTTCTATCCTTGTATATCCTTATTCAAGGTCCCTTACCCCTTGCATCACATCAGGTCATTCTCTCTTCTCCACAACCTCCCATCCCCTCCTTGGGAAGGAGACAGGCAGTCCCAAGGTCCCACTGTCCCAGTATTGCTTAGTTCAGTCTCCACTCCTGGCAGATCCAGTTTTCTCCCCGTCACCTCAAGACTGAGTCAGGTGTTCCTCTAGGGGGAGTGGGATCCATCTTGGGCATTCTGACTGATTTAACATGAAATCTCAAAGTACTTTTGATTTGCATTTCTCTCATAATAAAACATTTGTTTAAGTGTTTCTCAGCCATTTGAGTTTCTTCTTTTGAAAATTCTCTGTTTATATTTGCACTCCATTTCTATTGGGTTATTTGCTTCCTTGATGTCCAGTTTTTTAGTTACTTATATATTTTAGATATTAACCCACAATCAGATGTATAGTTTTTTTAAAAAAACAAAAACAAAAACAAAAACAAAAAACTTTTTCCATTCTGTAAGATGGTGCTTTGTCTAAATGACAGTTTCTATAGCCATAAAAAGCTTTTCAGTTTAATGAGATCCCAGGTTCTTAGTGACTATGCTATTAGCATACTATATGGAAAGTCTTCTACAGGGCTAATGAATTCAAAGCTGTTCCCCACTTTTTCTTCTAATAGGTTCAGTATATCTGGTTTTATGTTGAGGTCTTTGATCCATTTGGAGTTAAATTTTATGCAGAATTGTAAGAATGTATCTATTTGGATTCTTCTACATGCATTTAATGAAGATGTCATTTTCGAATGTATATTTCTAGCTTCTCTATGAAAATCAGGTGTCCAGGGCTGGAGAGATGGCTCATCGGTTAAGAGCACCGGCTGTTCTTCCAGAAGACCCGGGTTCGATTCCCAGCACCCACATGGCAGCTAACAACTGTCTGCAGTTCCAGTTCCAGGCAAACACCAAGGCAAATAAATAAATAAATAATAAATAAAGTTAAAAAAAAAAAAAAAAGAAAATCAGGTGTCCAAAAGTTTGTAGTATCATGTCTAAATCTTCAGCTCAGTTTGATTGGCTAACATGTCTGTTTTTATGCCAATACCATGCTCTTTTTATTAACATAATTTTATAGTTCAATTTGAGGTCAGGGATGGCAAGACTTCATGCAGTTCTTGTATTACTGAGAATTGTTTTAGCTATCCTAGGTTTTTTGAGTTTCCATATAGAGCTGAGAATTGTCCTGTCAAGATTTGTGAGGAATTGTGTTAGAATTTTTGAAAGATGTTGCACTGAATATGTAGATTGCTTTTGGTAAGTGGGCATTTTTATTATATTTAATCCTACCAACCCATGAGAAGGCGAGATCTTTTCATCTTCTAGAACTAACTTGACTTCAATTTCTTTCTTCAATGCCTTAGAGTTTTAATTTATCATATAAGTATTTCACTTGCTTGGTTAGAGTTATCCCAAGTTGTGTATCACATATATTTTAGGCTGTTGTGAAAGGTATTATTATAGTCCTAATTTCTTTCTCAGTTCATTTATCATTATGTATGTAGAAGGGATACTGATTTGTTTTGGGGGGGTTGTTGTTGTTTGTTTGTTTTTTAGTATTACCAGTTTATCAGTTGTAGAAGTTCCCCAGTGAATTTTTAGGGTCATTTATTTATACTATTATATCATCTGCAAACAAAGATGATTTCATTTCTTCCTTCCAATTTATATCCCGTTGATTTTGTTCAGTTCTCTTAATGTTGTAGTTAATATTTCAACTACTATATTGATTAGATATGGAGAAAGTTGGCAACCTTGTCTTACATCTGGTTTTAGTGGAAATGCTTTGAGTTTATCTTCATTTGAGTAAGTGTCAGCTGTGGTATTTCAATACACTGCCTCTATTATTCTGAGGTATGTCTTTTGTATCCCTAGTCTCTTTGGGACTTTTATTATGAAGAGGTGTTGGATTTTTTTTTTTTTATTTATTTTTTTGTAAAAGGTCTTTCCTGCATCTAATGAGATAATCGTTATTTTTCAGTCTGTTTATATGGTGGGCTACACTGACTGATTTTTGTATATTAAACTGTCCCTGCATTTCTAGGAGAAAACCTACTTGATGTTTTTGATGTATTCTTGGATTTGGTTTGCAAGTATTTTATTGAGAATTTTCGTATCTATATTCATAAGGCAAATTGGTCTGTAATTTTCTTTCTTTCTTGGGTATTTATGGAGTTTGGGTATTAGAGTAACTATGGCCTCATAAAAGGATTTGGGCAATGTTCCTTCTGGTTTTATTTTGTGGAATAATTTGAGGAGTATTGGCATTAACACTTCTTTGAAAGTCTGGTAGAATTCTGTGCTAAAGCCATCTGTCCTTGTGCCTTTTTGCACACTTTAATGACTGCTTCTAATTCACCATGAGTTATAGTTCTGTTTAAATTGTCTATGTAACCTTGATTTAACTTTGGCTGATGATATGTATTAAGAAATGTATCCATTTCTTTTAGATTTTCAAATTTTGTGGAGCACAGATTTTTAAATTATGTTCTTACGTTTCTCTGGATTTCCTCAGCTACCATTGTGTACCCTTTTCATTTCTAAATTTTGTTCATTTGGATATTTTCTCTCCATTATTAGTTAATTTTGCTAGTGGTTTGTCAATCTTATTGAATTCTCCAAGAACTTTTTGTTCTATTGATTCTTTATATTGGTTGAGTTGTTACTTTCATAATTTTATTGATTTCAGCCCTGAGTTTGATTATTTCTTCCCATCTACTCCCTTAGCATATTATTTCTGCTTTTTGTTTAGATTTTGTTATTATAGTAACTTAGCATTAATTTAGTAATATAAGAACTCTCCATCTTTGAGCACTAGGCACTTGCCTCTTAGAAATACCTTCATTGTGTCCCATAGTTTTGATATGTGGTGTTTTCATTTCTATTCAATTCTAAAAAAGTTTTTCATTTTTTCTTAAGTCTGTCTTGACATATTTTTCATTCAATAGTGTGTTGTTCATTTTAAAATGGGAAAGAATCTTAAAAAAAATAGGGACCAGTCATATGTCTGCAAAGGTGTCTTAGTTTGTTTTTCTGTTGCTGTGATAAAATGACATAGCCAAAATAAACTAGGGGCAACTTGCCATACAGGTTAAAGGATGAATCTGAAGACAGGAATTGAAGAAAAGACCATGGAGGAATCCTGCTTACTGGCTTGCTCTCAGGCTCAGGTTCAGCTATCTTTCCTATATAGCTCATGCTCACCTGCCCAGATATGGTATTGGTCATAATAGGCTGAACCCTCCTAAATCCATCAGCAATCAAAAAACATCCCCCACATCCATGTCCACAGGCCAATTTGATAGAGTAACTCTTCAATTAAGGTTTCCTCTTTCAGTTGACAACTAAAATTATTCACATACTGGATAAAGGCACTTGTCAAGCAAGCCTGATGATCTGAGTTCAAGTACCAGAATCCAGGTAAACATGGAAGGAGTGAACCAATTCCACAAAAGCTGCCCTCACATTTCCACATGTGGCATGTTCACACACACACACACACACACCATACCCAAACAATATTTATAAGTAAAAATGCCATTTGTTTTGTATGATACAGGGTTTACATTGGAACTTTAGTAAATGCTCTATAAACCTTGTTTTATATTCTAATTAGTGTTTTATGTAAAGTCGACTTCTAAGGCATTAGATTAACTCCAAAGCCAGGAATAATAGCTTTGTTTATAATCCTCACTCTCACCAGCATAAGGCAGGAAGATTGGGAATTCTAGACCAGTCTGAGCTATACATGAATATCATGCTTCAAAAAAGAAGAAGGTGGGTCAGTGGTCCAGCATCTATATAGCAAACACGTGTCCCTGAGTTCAATTGCTGATAGAGAAAGGGACAGAGGTCACACACTTGTGAAGACTACTCTGTCATCTATCCTTCTTAACCCAAAATTCAGTTCTGAAAAAAAACCCATTTATTGGTTTATATGTGAGTCAAACAACATGACTTACATTTATTTCTGTAACTGTCTTGCTGTATTTTTCACCTCTCTTGTTGTTATATTTTCTTTTACTCTAGCTCCACATTAGGTGCCAGAATGTTGTTGTTTGTTTTTGCTCTTTTAGGGGGCCTGCCACCTAGCTCTCAAATAAATCACACACAGAGGATTATTCTTAACTATAAATGCCTGACCTTAGCTTGGCTTGTTTCTTCTCAGCTTTCCTTAACTTTAAATGATCTCATCACCTTTTGCCTATGGACTTTTTCCTTTTCTTACTTTTGTAATTTTACTGTCACTCTTACTCCGTGGCTGTGGCTGACCCTAAATGTCCTCCTCTCCCCTTCTTTGCTCCTTCTTTCCCTCCAAGATTTTTCCTTCTACATACTCTCTCTGCCTGCCACCCACCTATCTTTTCTCCTCCCTTATTTTTGACCATTCAGCTCTTTATTAGACCATCAGGTGTTTTAGACAGACAAAGTAACACAGCTTCACAGAGTAAACAAATACAACATAAAAGAATTGGACACAGCTTTGCATCATTAAACAAATGTTTCACAGCATAAACAAATGTAATATAATCTTAAAATAATATTCTACAGCACTCTCTAATCAGATACCTCTCACTGTTATCTCTATATCTCTCTGTTGTATGTGAAACCAGTAGAAGGCTTCTTCAATCACAGTACCTCAGGAGGCTTAAAAACACATTAACCTCAGGGAAAAATAATATGCTTTTTATTTTACAGAAAAAAACCCTGAATACATATTAGTATCCCCAAACATTCTGCAAAGTTCAAAACTAAATTTGTATATATTAAAATTCAGAGAAAGTTTATACTTAAAGGAATAAACTCTTGATTTTAAAGTAAACATTTAAAAAATTCCATGATATTTAACTTTCTGTATGCCATAGTAGCAAAGCAAAGTAAAAGGGTTAACTGAGGACATAGGAACCATGAGTCTGGCTTTTTCTTTAGTTTCATAGGTATAAGCTTATGTTACTTATTTAATTTAAAGTGCTTGTTCATATTCAGAAAAATAAAGTCCTGTTTGGAAGAAAGAGAGCACTTTGAACAGTACTCTTAACAATGTCTTCACTGTACTGTTGCATATTCTTCTGGTAAGCTGAAATCAACAGCAAAAATGCCCCACTTATTTCAATAAGAGTGAAGAAAATTTTAAAATTTATGTAGTAAAAACAATATGTGTGAGCCACCTGTTTGCTTTTTAACTAAATGGGTTGGTATGGAATGACAGCTGCTACAAAACCAACAACACTTCAAATACTATATATGACTTTGCCAAGAAGACTAAATTTTGGTATCATTTACTTTATTACCATGGGACACATTAATAAAGAATCCTACAGAAAAGAACTGCAATGAATATTTCTAGCCACTAAGTGTCACTGTTTATTTATATTTGTTAAACTATACTGACAGGGGCATGGTGACTCAGTAGACTCTTGAATGGGGTCAGTCAGGGAAGGAAAAAAAGATTCAGTTATGTAGCACACTGAGAGTAAGACACAGACACTATCTGAGTGTAAGCTGCATAGAGGAATTCCTAGAGGTAGAGGTGCTGGTCTCATTGCAATGCCAGCTGATCAAATCAGACATTTGTGAGCTTAAATAAGATTTGAGCTACACTAAGCCTTGTAATCTGTTTTTACCAATATAAATGCCAAAACTGAATTGCCACTATAAAGTCTGCCAAGTTTCTTTGTATTGTATGTCAGTATGCTGTTTTCCTTGATAGTGCCATCAATAAACATGTCTGAGGATCAACTGCTTCTGATCAGATATGCTACATTCATTGTTTCAAGCTGAGTTGAAATTGTACAAAATGCCAGTGCCAGAGAGGTTCTGATCAGAATTGAGCATTTGAAGGGGAAAGTAAGGCAGACTTCCTATATTCTTAGGATATTACGAAATTTTTCTCAATATTCACAGGCTACAGACTTCATTTCCTAGACACAAATGAATTTCAGACAGAAACATGGCACAGTCCACTCTGCAGGTGGATTTTCTCCCTACTATAGAAAGATGGGATTTCCTTAAAACTAAAAGTATAGATCATCACCTATGAATGAACTGGAGAGCACAAGTGCACTGTAGTAGTGTATTTTGTAGGCAACCAAAAGAACTCACAAAGGAGTTTACAAAAAGTACACAGACTAAAGGAACTTTTGGAAGAGAACAGAAATGAAAAGCTTAGGGTCAATGAATATCAACTTAAAGTACATAAAAGACACATCACTAAGATGACAGAATGTAAGAACGACACTTTAGAGTAGTATATTCAGAACATTGATCAGAATTGTGCAGGAAAGGCTTGAATTAGCAGATGGAAAGTTAATATTGTAATATGTATGTAAATACATACTTTAGATATAGTTCAAGATTCTTTAAAATGTCTAAATGTAGCCAGGTGTTTTGGTACATCTTGAATTCCAAGTACTGCAGGAAAAGACAGAAGGATTTCTGTGAGTTCAAGGCCAACCTGCTTTAAAAAAAAAAAAAAAAAAAAGGTCCAGGCCAGCCAGGGCCACACAATGAGACCTTATCTTAAAAACAAACAAGCCAACAACAAAAGCCAAAGAAGTAAATAATTTGAATGTGTTATGCCCAACAAGTCATCTTCTTGAAAAGTGGTTAACACACCTGACAGGAAGCAGGCAAGCTCCTGCTCCTCCAGACCCAGTCCCCAGTCTTCTCCCCAGCTTTGTAACACAACACCTGCTGTGGTCTCTCTTTCCCCTCTGACCCCCACCCCCAGTGGATAAAGAAGATTTTCTCCTCCAACCTTCCTTCTCCCAACTCATGCCAGTATCCCAGCCTCTAACACAAGTAGGTATGCCCAGAGAACATAGCAGATGAACAGGCCAGGGAAACAGATAGGCCAGCTGAAGAACTTTACCACCCCTTATTCTCCTCCAAACCCAATGCCCCTGACCCTGAAAGAGAACACCTGCTGCAGCCTTCCTTCCTCCTGTGGATCCCACGGACTTCCCCTCCTCACATGTCTTCTCTCTCTCATTGCTTTGTCCCAGCCACCAAATCTATCAGGCACTCCCTGCTAACCCACAGGTCACCATGACCAGGGAAGCAGCAAATCCACCCCATCCTTCTGTTCTCTAGATCATCCCCAGCTCTATAATAGATATTCTGTAGTGACCTCTCCTCACTCCCTGCCCCCATTCCAATGAGACTAAACAAGCAGATCCTGGTGGAATACTATGCTTTCCTCCCTCCTATGAACCCCATTAGACCCCTAGCCTATCCCCATTCCTCAGTGTCAAGATCCAATATACAGAAATATATTGTACATGGAACCTCCAATAACCACACCTATCAGGTCCACATAATTTCTCCTTACAGGTAAAAATAGCTATCACATTCTCCTAAAATCCAGAAAAGAAACAGAATCCAAAGAACAAAACACCCACCCAACAAGGACAGAACCAGATATGAACACTGATGATTTGAAAAACAAAAAAATATGGTCGCCAAAGTTAGTGACACTATTAGAAGGTATGGCCTTGATGGAGGAAGTGTGTCACTATAGGAGTGGGTTTTGAAGTCTTCTATGATTATGCTATACCCAGTGTCACAATTTACTTCCTGTTGCCTGTGGATCAAGATTTGGAGCTCTTAGCTCCTTCTCTAGCACCATGCTTGGCTGCATACCATCATGTTTCACCATGATGATAATGGACTAAACCTTTGAACTGTAAACTAGCCTTAATTAAATGTTTTTCTTTATAATAGTTGCGATGGTCATGGTATCTCTTCCCAGCAATAAAAATTCCAACTCAGAAAAGCACCTAGAACTACAGTCTTCCCAATCCCAGATTCCTAGACACCAGCTTACAACAAAATCAGTAAGAAAGTAAGACAATTTGGCTCCACTAGGGTTCAGCAACCCTACCACAGAAGACATACTGCAATGTAAGAAAAAGACCTTACAGCGGCCCTATAAATATGATAAAGGTTTTTATAAAGAAGAAATCTTGGACAATGGCATAGAAAATATTTTTGACAGAAATCATAGAATTTTCCCTAGCCTAAAGGAAGAAAAAATGCCTATCAAGATACAAGAAGCTTACAGAACATCAAATAGATTGGATCAAAAAAGAAAGTCCCCCATAGCACAAAATAATTTTACTAAACATTCATAAAAAGAAAAAATATTAAAAGATGCAAGGATAAAGGAACAAGTAGCATATAAAGGCAGACCTATTAGAATTACACATGACTTTTCAATAGAGATGCTAAGGACCAGAAGGACATAGATATGCCATAGACTTTAAGAGACCACAGATGCCATCCCAGATGATTATACCCAGCAAAATTCTAAAACACCATAGATGAAAAAATAAGACATTCTGTGACTTTTTTTTAAAAAAAAATCTAAATTTAAGCAATATTTACTTACAAATTCAGCCACACTGAAGGTGTTAGAAGGAAAACACCAAGAGGTTAACAACAACCATGAAAACAGAGAATAAATAATCAGAGGTCAGCAAATTCAAAAAAAGGGGGGCATACATACACACTCCAATAATAACCAAAAAATGACAGGAATCAATAATCATTGCTCATTGATATCTCTCGACATCAACAGTCACAATTCCATAATAGAAAGAGACAAACTAACAGAATGTATGTACAGACAGGATCCATACTTCTGCTGCTGCATCCAAGAAACACACATCCAAGAAACATCAAGGATAGACATTACTTCAGGAGAAATGGTTGGAAAAGATATTTCAAGAGAATGGCCTTAGAGGTAAGCTGTTGTAGCCATTTTAATATCTGTCTGTGCCTAAAGTTTCTGGCCCATCCAGCCAGAAGTCTGAACCTGCAGTCCCACAACCACTTAGCCCCAAATAATCACACAAAGGCTTATATTAATTACAAACTGTTTGGCTTATGACTTAGGCTCATTATCAGCTTACAACTTAACTCAACCCATTTCTATTAATCTGTGTATTGCCATATGGCTCGTGACTTACCTGCATTTTTTTTACATCTTGCTTTCTTGGGCAGCAGCTTGCAGTTGCTCCTCTGACTCCAACCTCCTACCCCTTTATCTATGCTAAGATTTCCCACCTGCCTCTAAGATGTCTTGCCATAGGCCAAAACAGTTTCTTTATTAACCAATAATAAAGCATATTCTCAGCATACAGAAAAATGTCCCACATCATCTGATGAAATAAACTTCAAACTAAAACTAATCAGAAGAGATAGGGAAGGATATTACCTACTCATCAAATGAAAAATCCACCAAGAAAATATTTTAATTCATAACATATATGCCCTGAACATAAGGGCACCCAAGTTTGTAAATGAAACACAACTGCAGCTTAAATTGAATATTGACCCCCACACACTGATAGTGGGAGACTTCAATACCCCACTCTCACCAATAAACAGATTACCCAGACACAATGAAAGCAGCTCAAAGAGGCAAGTTTAGTGCCTACAATTAATAAAAAAAAAAACATAGAAATATCCTATAATGCCAGTTTAGCACACCTGAAATCTCTAGACCAAAAAGAAGAAATCACAACCAAAAGGAAAAGATGGCAAGAAGTAATCAAACTTAAGCCTTAAGTCAATAGAATTATGAAAGTAACAACTAAACCAATACAAAGAATTAATGGAACAAAGAGTTGGTCACCAAGGAAATCCAAAGAATCATAAAGACATAATTTAAAAGTCTATACTACACAAAATTGGAAACTCTAAAAGAAATGGATACATTTCTCAGTTTTTATCACCTACCAAAGTTAAATCAAGACCAGATAAACAATTTAAAAAGAACTATAACTCATAGTTAATTAGAAGAAGTCATTAAAGGTTCCCAAACTAAAAAAAAAAAGAAGATGGTTTAGCACAGAATTCTACCAGACTTTCAAAGAAGTGTTAGAGCCAATACTCCTTAAATGATTCCACAAAATAAAACCAAAAAGAACATTGTCCATTCATTTTATGAAGCCACAGTTACCCTGATACCCAAGTACATAAATACCCAAGAAATAAAAACAATTACAGACCAATTTACCTTTTGAACATAGATTCAAAAGTTCTCAATGAAATATTTACAAACCAAATCCAAAAAAATCATCTATCATGATCAGGTAGGCTTCCTCCCAAAAATAGAGGAATGTCTCAAAAAGTAATCCACCATATAAACAGACTGAAAGATAAAAACCAAATGATCACCTCATTGTGAGCAGAAAAGGTCTTTGACAAAATTCAATACCTCTTCATCATAAAAGTCCTGGAGAGACTAGGGACACAAGAGACATACTTCAAAATGATAGAAGCAATATATTGCAACACCACAGTCAACACTGATCTAAATAGAGATACACTAAAACTATTTCCACTGAAATCAGGAACAAGACAAGGTTGCCAACTCTCTCCATACCTAATCGATATAGTAGTTGAAATCTTAACTTTAGCAATAAGAGAAATGAAGGAAATCAAGGGAAGACAAATTGGAAGAAATAAATCAAAGCACCTTTATTTACAGATGATATGACTATACATATAAGTGACCCTAAAAATTCTGCTCGGACACTCCTACAACTTACAAACATTCAGTAAAGTAGTAGGATACAGAATTCACTCTTAAAAATTAGTAGCCTTCGTATACATAAATAACAAATGATCTGAGAAAGAAATCAGAAATACAATACCTTTCATAATAGCTTCAAATAATATAAAATATCTTAGGGTAACCTAAATAAGTAAGTGAAGGATTCATATGATTAAAAAAAAACCCTCAAGTCTTTGATGAAAGAAATTGAAGAAGGTAGCAGAAGATGGATCTCCTATTCTCATGGATTAGCAGGATTAATATAATAAAAATCGCCATACAACTGAAAACAATCTACAAATTCGTTGAAACTCCATTAAAATTCCAATACATTTTTTTCTCAGATTATGAGCACAAAATTCTTAGCTTCATATAGAAACATTAAAAAAAAATCCTAGGATATCTAAAACAATCCTGAAAGTAAAAGAACTGCTGGAGACCTCACATTCTCAATTTCAGTTTGTACTACAAAGCTATAGTAATAAAAAAATAGCATTGTACTGGCATTAAAACAGATACATTGATCAATTAAAATAAAGACACAGATTAAGTTCACGCATGGATACCTGACTTTTTTTTATTAAAAAAAAAAGCCAGAAATAAACACTGGAAAAAAAGGTAGCGTTTTAAACAAATGGTGCAGGTCAAACTGGATGAATGTATGTATAAGAATATAAGTAGATCCATATCTATTGCCCTGCACAAAACTCAACTTCACATGCTTCAAACACTTCAACATAAAACCAAATACGCTAAATCTTATAGAAGATAAAGTGGGGAATAACCTTAAATTCCTGGGTAAAGGACAAGACTTTCTGAACAGTGATAGTGCAAGCATCAAGATCAACATTAATAAATGGGACCTCATGAAACTGAGAAGCTCTGTAAGGCAAAAGACACTGTCAATAGGACAAAAAGGCAACCTAAAGAATGAGAAAAGATTTTCACCAACCCAACATCCAAGAGAGAACTAATATCCAAAATATATAAAGAACCCAAGAAACTTGGTGTCAAAAAATGAAAACAAATAATTTTTAAAATAAGTACATATATAAACAGAGAATTCTCAATAAGGAAAATTTAAATGGCCAAGAAACACTTAAATTTTCAACATCATTAGGCATCAAGAAAATACATAGCAAAACTAATTTGAGATGCCATCTTACACCTGTCAAAATGGCTACGATTAATAACAAAAGTGACAGCTTATGCTGGCAAGGATGTGGAGTGAAGGAAACACTACTCCATTGCTGGTTGAAGTGCAAATTTATTCAGTCACCATAGAAATCAGGTTGACAGTTCCTCAGAAAGATGGAAATCTATCTACCTCAAGAACCCAACTATTACTTCATCCTACACAGGAATACTTGTTCAAACATGTTCGCTGTTGATCTATTTAAAATAACTAGAAACTGAAAACAACCTGCATGTCCCTCAACAGAAGAATGAATAAGGAAAATATGGCATACTTAAACAGTGGGGTATTACTCAGCTCTTTAAAAAAATGATACAAAATTTACAGGCAAATGGGTGGAATTAGAAAAAATCATTCTGAGTGAGGCAATCAGTACTCAGATAAACATGGTATTATTTACTTGCATGTGGATATTAGCCATTAAATAAATGTTAACTAAGCTATAATCCATACACCAAAGAAGTTAGGTCTAGAAGAAAAGACAAGGAGAACTACATGGATCTCCTGGGGAGAAAGAAATATAATTGGTCTTATGTGTGGACTGGGGGTGGGGGAAAGGAGAAGGTGAGTATCAACTGGGGAAAAGGAGGAAAAAATGAGGTTGAGGAAGGGAATATGGAAGACAGTGAACCAGAATTGAAGGGCATTTGAGGTATGCTATATAACCTAGTGCAGTAGAAACTTCTAAAAATATATAATTGATCCTAATAAAATCTTCAAATAATGTGAAAGATAGAGTCTCAAATGGCCACCTCTTGTCAACAAAGGATTGGGAATATCTAATTGACTTGTTGGCCAAAGGGGTCCCATGAAACCGCCAAACAACCTATGCTGTTGCCAAAGCAATAGATTGCTCTCTATAAACTGACAGCAAAGTGCCATTGCTGAAGACAATTTCCATACAACACATTGAATGTGGCAAAGTTGAGCTGGCCCCTAATTAGAGCCTTCACAACTATGTGCTAGCATCTTTGTACAGGAAGGTTATCTAGATGCTCCCAAAAGAGAAATGGAAATACATATCTAGCCACAAACCTTTGGTCTGCAATAGTATCCTGCCTTCAAGATATGCTAGTACAATGGGCATAAAGCTTGTGGGAGTAACCAAGAAATGTTTGAATTGACTTAAGGCCCACTCCACAAGATGGAACCCATACCAAAGAGTGCTTGAGTGACTAAGAACCAGAGATTAGAAATCCCAGAGATTTAGGGTCAAAACAAATACTACTGGTCTTTTTTTTTAAAGCAGTGATAAAATAATTCCTCTTTGTATTGTGCTGTACTCGTAAATCAGTCCTCATTCAGCCAGCCATCCTCAGGAAAGCTTCCTCCTATAAGCTGCTGCAGAACTGAGCAGGACTGAGAAACTTCTGATTCCAAAGGTCTCCATATTTGTTTTTCAGTCCTGCCCAGCCCTGCAGCAGCTTATAAAATAATCCTTCAGAGGCTTATAGTAACTGGTAGGCCAGTAGCTCAATTATATCACAATCTAACTCTTATCTATGTTTAGTCATGTGGCTTTGGTACCTTTGCTCAGTCCAGCATTTTCATCTTGCTTCCTCTGTGGCTGGTTGGCATCTACTACTCTCCCTTTACTCTTCCCAGAATTCTCCTTGTTTAGTTGCCCTGTCGATACTTCTTACCTGGCTACTGACTAATTAATGTTTGTTAAACCAATATGAATAACAAATCTTGCAGACCTACAAACAGACATCACACACACACACACACACACACACACACACGCACGCACACACACGAGAGAGAGAGAGAGAGAGAGAGAGAGAGAGAGAGAGACCTTGGAACACACAGCTTGGAACACGCAACTCTAAATGGGACGTCTTCATCAAATCCCTCTCCTTGGGGTTCGGCGGAGCCCCACAGAAATGGAAGCAGGAAGAGTGACAGAGTCAGAGGAAATGGAGGACACATGAAGAACAAGGCCCCTCTAAATCAAAACATCAAAGTTCATTCAAACTCTAGACTGAGGCAGGAAGCACAGGGCCTATACAGGTCTGCACTAGGTCCTCTGTGTATATACTATAGCTTTCAAATTAGCATTTTTTTATAGGACTCGTATGTGAACTAGTGGGTTTCTGATTCTTGTGCCTTCTCTTGACCTCTTTTCCTTCTGTTGGTTTGTCTTGTTCAACTTCAATGTGATGTTTTTTCTTTATATTATTATATTGTATTTTGTTCATTTTTGTTGTTATCTCTTGGAAGCCTGTTCTTTCCCAGGAGAGAGAGAAAGGGAGTAGATCTGGAGGGGAGGGGAGGTAGAGGGGAAACTATAATCAGGATATAATGCATAAGAATAAATGAATTTTCAATAAAAGGGAGGAAAAAGAAATGTACATTATATAATATATATGTGAAATCTAAAAAAAAGAAAAGTTTGAACAGAAGTAAGCACTATGCATGGATTATGCTCTCTTAGAAACTGTAAGCTATTAAACAAAATCCAAAAGAAAGAAAAAAATAGTTCACAAAAAGAAAAATTTTAAATCCACAAAAATTACAGCAACATCTCTATAGACGC
This sequence comes from Sigmodon hispidus, assembly GCA_004025045.1. NCBI lineage: Eukaryota > Metazoa > Chordata > Mammalia > Rodentia > Cricetidae > Sigmodon > Sigmodon hispidus. The sequence continues at coordinate 224,991 of PVIH01001382.1, forward strand.
AAAAATGTATTCAAAATTTGTGGTAGACATATATTTTAATAGGTTATATGTTAACTATAATTATAAAGAGAATATACACTATTTGGAAAATACTAGATACAAAGATAATGTTATCTAACTTTGACTTGCAGAGTAAAAAGCAAGTTCACTATTTGTTTGGTAATGTCACCAATAATAGGAAGCTGAAAGAGTGAGCACAAGTCATTCCATATCAGACCACTCTCACTGTGAAGGGGAGATATTATGACTGGGTAAAAGCTAGTTTCTGCAAAAGGACTAGCTCAAAAGTACTAGTAGGCTGTAATTCTCTTCAATCCATTTCTCAGCCAGTGCCACATATTGTAACAGTGCAGGTGGAACAGGTTCAGACACAGACAAAACACTGGCATGAAATCAAGACAAGTGTTGGTGCTGATAGAACAAAGACTTTTATGGAACCCAGAGACTAGGTAGCTCTGGGATATAGGAGAATGAGGCAGATGGGATGCAGACAGGAAAGTTTCATTTTCCCATCACTGCCTTTAACTACAGCAACTGCTTTGTCATTCTTACTGGACCTCAGAGAGACTGCAGACGATGCTCAACCACTCTTTAGAAACTTCTAACTTAGGAGTTTACATCATATTGCACAAATTTTGGTTGTATTAAAAGAACTCAGAGCCAGATATCAGGGAAAGGCTGAAATATCAAAGACAGAAACACCACAGTCAAATCTCACCCAGCTATCTTCCAGCTTCCTCAGCCTTGCTCCTTGTAGCTTTTAATACCTCATCTGTCTTCCTATGCCTGCTTTAAATACCTTTTTTGCCCAGGTGTATCACATCCAGGTTAAGATTAAAGGTGTTGGCTACTACTGTTTGGTAGTTAGCCTTGAACTCACAGAAACACAGAAAGATCTGTCTCTGGAGTTACGGGATTAAAGGCAAGGCACCACTCCTGCCTGCCTGGGAGCCTGGATGTCCCTTAGTAAACCAAACTGGCCTCAAACTCAGATCTGCTGGCATAGGTCACCATTCCTGATCTTTCCCTGTGCTAGGATTAAAGGTGTGAGTTACCACTGTTCTATTACGCCCCGAACTCACTGAGAACTGGAAAGATTTCTGCCCCCCAAGTGATAAGACTAATGGTATGCTACCTCTGCCTGGCTTGACTGTGGGTTAGATCTCTTCTCTGATATTCCAGACTGGTTTTATTAAATATCTAACATATCACCACAGCATCTCCCACTCTGTTATCCAGGGTTTAGCCTCAAAGACTTAAAGTTGTAAGAGAATAGGGTCATTTTCCTTTCCTCTTCAGCCAATATACAGTCCTATTACATTTTCCTGGCTTATTGTGCTAAGGAGGCAGAAACAATGGCTCTTATCTAATCCCCATTCTGTTTGTTTTGGGTTTTTTTGTATACTTTCAGATTCTAACTATATCATTTTTTCCTTTTCCTCCACCCAAGTCTTTTTACACTCCTTGCTTTCTTACAAATTCATGGCCTATTTTTTCATTAATTGCTGTTACATTGTGTGTGTGTGTGTACATATTTCTAAGTACACAAATAAATACAACCTGCACAGTCTACATTTTACCCGCACGTATGTTTTCAGGGCTGATCACTTGGTAATAGATAAGCACCTGGTGTTCTCTTCCCTGGGGAACATGACTTTTCAGGATCCCTTGGTTGCCTGTAGTTCTTTACCTTGGGATGAGACCTCAGAAGCTTCCCTGTCTCCTCACGACATGTCTATTTGTGTCACCTTTGTTCTGATCTTGTCTACACAGCTATCTTCATGAGACTTCATGAGTACAGCTTCTTAACACTTTTTCTGAGACAGGGTTTCATTTCTTTGTGTAGTTCTGGCTATCTGTAGACCAGACTGGCCTCAAAGTCACAAAGATAGAGGCCAGTCTGTCTCTGCCTACTAAGTGCTGGATTAAAAGCATGTGCCACCACTGCCCAGCTAAGTATTTTGGGTTTTGTTTGTTTTTGAGACAGGGTTTCTCTGTGTAGCCCTAGCTATCCTGAAACTCACTTTGCAGACTATCTGGCCTTAAACTCAGAGATCTGCCTGCCTCTGCCTCCCAAGTGCTGAGATTAAAAGCATGTGCCACCACCACCTGGCTGCTTCTTAACATTTTTAGGAAACACAATCTGACAGAAAAATCCCTGTTCCTCTGGCTCTGCCCACCTCTTCCATAATGATCCCTGAGCCTTAGTGTAGAAGTTGTTTGTAGATGCATCTATTGGGTCTGGACTCCACAATTCTCCATTTTGATTTGTTGTTGTTTTCTGTACTGGTATCCATCCTTCTAGTCCTCAGAGAAGAGGGATTCAGGACAGTTCCATCTCAGAGGCCCCCGGGCCTTTTGTCTGAAGTGCATGGTGTCTTCAGAAACAAAGACTTAACTTCTACCTGTGAGTAGCAACCAGGACAATAGTCTGTAATGTTTAGGGACTCGCTTGGACAACCCTGATTAATGACTCAGAAGAGGGCTTCTCATGATTAGTGTTGAGTTCTTATTAGCATTCTTTGAATCTTAGAAAGAGTATTGTCACCCTAGATAGAAAAATTTTATTTAAACTATATGTGTATATTTATATACTGACTTACATAAGTTATAGGTATTTTATGTATATAATTAATAGTATGATATCTTATGACTTTTTCAGACATTCTAAATGTTATTTTATCTTCCTCCCTTCATATTCTGTATGTATATCCCACCCCATTCCCTACTTAGAGTGCCCCATTCTTCTCATTTCCCCCTTTAGATCACTCGTACCCTGCTATTCCTCTTTCTGATGCTCTCTTACACTTCCATAATGATTCCCTTGTACTTTCCTAGTTTCAGTTGTTACTTTAGGATATGCACTCACATCTGAAGATTTGAAGCCAGGAGCCTCAGATGAAAGAGAACATGCAATCTTTGTCTTTCTGGGTCTGAATTACCTCATTCAATGTATTTTCTAATTCCATCCATTTAACTGCAAAGTTCAAAATTTCATTTTTCTTTACAGATGAATAGTATTCCACAGTGTATAGGTAGCACATTTTCATGATCTAATTGTCAGCTGGAGGAAAAATAGGTGGTTTGCATTTCCTAGTTCATACAAATGGAGCAGCAATGAGCACGGCTAAGCAAGTATCTGTAGAGTAGAATACTGAGTCCTTTGGGTATGTGTCAAAAAATGGTATAGTTGGGTCATATGACAGATTTACTTTTTACTTTTTGAGAATTTTCCACATTGATTTCCAGAGTTGCTGAACGAGGTCGCCCTTTCCCTACACCCCCGTCAGGTCAGCCTTTGTTGTCAGCCGTTTCCTGCTCTTACCTGACCATTCTGACAGGGCTAAGATAAAAATCTCAAAGCTGTTTTCATTTGTGTTCCCTTAATTTCTAGAGATAGTGAACTTTTTAGAGAAATTTCTTAGCCATTTTTCCTTCTTTTGAGAACTCTCTATTCAGATCTCAGACTGATTGATTGAACTGTTTTCCTGACTCTCTGTTTTATGAAGTTCTTTATATATAAATTCTGCATCTTAATCCCCTGTCAGATGTATAGCTGGCAAAGATTGTCCCTCATTCTCTGGGCTTTGAGAAGATAAACAAGATTGACAGACTCCTTGGCCCAACTAACCAAAAGTAAAAGAGTAGAGGACCAAAATGAACAGTCAGAAACAAAAGGGAAAACATTAAAGAGATATCAAAGAAAATCAGATAATATTAGAGAATATTTACAATCAACTAATTTGGGAAATATAAAAGAAACAGATAAAAATCTACACTTGTCCAAACCACCAAACTAAACCAAGAAAACTCAACAGCATAAACAGACTCACAGCAAATGAGGAGGTGGAAATAGTAACAAAGAGCCTTCCAACTCAAAACTGTCCAGGACCAGATGGATTCACAGAAGAACTCTACCAGACTTCCAAAGATCTATAACCAATCCTTCCTAAACTCTTCAAAAATAGAAACAGAAGGAGTACTCTCAAAGTCTCCTATAGATAAGTACCATTCTGATACCCAAACCAGGTGAAGGTGAGGAGAAAAATAAAACCACACACCAATATTCCTGGTGAACATGGACTCAAAAATGCACAATAAAATGCTTGCAAACAGAATACAGACCTACATCAAAAAGATTATACACCACAGGCAAGATGACTTTATTCCTGAAATGCAAAAATGGTTCAACATACGGAAGTCAACAAACAAATAAATGGTATAAATGGACCTAAAGACAAAAATCATATGATCATCTCAATAGATCCAAAGAAATCTTGATAATACAACATACCTTTATGACAAAAGTCCTAGAGACAGCAGAGCTAGAGGAGACATACCTAGTTCCTATTCTTCTGCCATAACTGAGTACTGACTAACTCTCTGTGGCAGACATCTTTAAGTGCTGACTTTATAAGGAAACATTGTTCTCCAAGGCATAAAATCTGTATCCAACTTGTCTTCTTCCAACTTTCCTTCAATGTACACCCTAGGAACACCTATATAAAATGCAAATGTAAATCTCTCTGCCAAAGCTGTCTTGAGATAGTGTCTGCCAAGATAGCAAAGCACAGCTACTTTCCCACTTGACCCTTGAGAAACCCACATAGTTCTTTGAAGCGTAATGGGGTACAGGTTGCTTTTTAGTGGCCTTTGTTCCACCATTTGCTCTACAGCTCTACTCCTTCTCACTCAAATAAGCACCATCCAGATCACCAAGTCTATAATATGAGGACATATCAAACCAAATATATCACAGATCTTTACAATTAAACATCCAGTTTGTTCTAAGGGTATAAATATATCCTATTGGTATACTAAAAAAAAAAAGAAAAAAGAAAAAAAGAATGTTTTGTTTCTTCCTTAGCCTTTTCTCTAAAATTAAATATAAAAACTGGTACCTCAGGTTGGAGACACTGCTCAGTGGGTAAGATCTACTATAGAAGCATCAGAACATGAAAGAATATCACCAGCATCACATAAAAGCCAAGTGTGTATATCATCCGGGAAGTAGGCAGGGTCAGCAGGATCCCAAAAATTCACTGGTCAGCCAATCTAGTCAAAAACAGCAAGCTCTAGGTACAGTGAGAAAATTTATATCTAAATAAATAAAATAAATAAGTGGAGAATGTCAGAGAAAGGCCGGCACTTCCCATCAATCTTTGGCCTTCATAAGGAAGATGTGCAAGTGAGAGTACCAGCACACATGCAAACACACACACACACACACACACACACACACACACACACACAAATAGGAAAAAGATTATCAGATAACCTGAGGATGTAAGGAAATGAGAAAGAACCTTTAACCATTGTTGGTCGAATTTTAAATTTATAATTACAGTATAGAATTAATGTAAAAAAAAATCTCAAAAACGTAAAACAGATTTATTATATGATCCAGCTATACCATGCTTTGGCATACGCCCATGGAGCTCAACATCTTACTCCACAGATACTTCTCCAGGCATATTCATTACCCCCTTATTCATAATAGCTATAGAAACAACCTAAACTGCCACTTCACTAAACCAATATATGTTCTAATTGCATCTAAATATCCTTATATGCACAAATAAGTGTAGTTCTTACCTTTTATCCAAAAAAAAGCTTCTTTTGCCGCAGTAATAGACAATTACAAAAATCCACAACTAGTCAAAATGCCGAGAACAACTGACTGTGGCATACTGAGCCCCAGTTGATAGAACTACAATATAACTTGTACACTTACAGCTCAGAGAACATCACAGACGAGTGAAAAGAAAGACTGTAAGATCCAGATGACCAGGACAACTCCTGGGAGACAATGTCATCCATATCGGACACAAAATCTGTATCCTTGAAAGCTTACCAGCATTGCTGAATAAAAAATACCTTGGGCTGGAGAGGAGGCTCAGAGGTTAAAAGCACTGTCTACTTTTCCAGAAATCCTGAGTTCAATTCCTAGCAACTACATGGTGTCTCATAACCATATATAATGAGATCTGGTGCAGTTGACATGCCAGTATTGTGGATGGGTGAAATTTCAGAAGGTCCCATTCCTAAGTGAAGAGCTACAAGCAATTAGTGGTTGCTGAGAGAGGAATAATTTGTCTTCTACAGAGAAGAACACCCTGATAAGTTATCTGATCCCCTATGATCAGTCCTAAACTCCATTTCACTTTACAATAAAGAGTATAAAGAAAGTCAATGTGGAAAAAATTTCAAAGAAGCAAACTATGCCCATAAAATATTTCCTGATAGCAAAATACTGATCCTGAGGGACAAAACCAAATAAAGAATTGGAGCCTGATTCCTCTTTCCTGATAGTTAAAATGCAGCTCCTAGTTATGGCCACATGCGCACAATTAGAGCACAAATACCAAACACTAGAGTTTAGGGACCCAGCTTTGGGTTGACATACAACCTCTTCCTGTGTTTAAAACTCATTCCTAAAGAGCTATAATCCACTGCAGAATACACTGCCTCAAGACCACTGAACTTCTGCTATCCCTTCTGCTAAACACTCACTCCTACCTGTCTCACTCTGTAGTTTTATTTCTTCATCCCATTTTTCCTAGTCCAAGACCCTTCTCCATCCCAAAACATTTCCTCACATTCAACCCACAGAGAATAGCACCATGACCCCATTCTGTCATCTCCTTCTTGAAACAGTGCCAAAGATCTTCAGGTAAACATGAGCCATGAGCCAAGCACAACACAATCTTCCTTTGGTCACCTCCTACACCCAAAGTCAGAAAAAGCTTTAAAAAAAAAAAGTCTTTAAAATTATGTTGAATACAGCTCTTTTTCACTTTATAAAACATTGTGTTAGTCAAGATATGACCTGTCCTTTTCCTCCTGTGGCAGCCTTCAGGTGAGCCAAGATAGGTGTGTACACCCACGAGCCATGGTGGAAGAAGCAGTTCAATGTGATGCACTTTCTTCTGAGGGTCTTTTGCTGGCAATACTACCAGCTCTTTGTGCAGCACAAGGCTCCCAGCCCCACCTGGCCTGTTAAAGCTCAAAGGATGGGATAGAAGGCCAAGCAAGGTTATGTCATATGCAGGATTCATGTCTGCCATGGTGGCCACAACACCCATTCCTAAGAATGCAACATACAACAAGCCTGTCCATCCTGATGTTCACAAGCTAAAACTTTCAGTCTGTTGCTGAGAAGAAAGCTGGAGACCTTTGAGGGGCTTTGAGAGTTCTTACTGGGTTGGTGAAGACTCCATATATAAATGTTTTGAGGTTATTCTCCTTGATCCCTTCCATAAAGCTATAAGAAGAAACCCTGACACCCAGTAGATCATCAAACTAGTCCATAAGCACAGAGAGATGCAGGGCTGACATCTTCTAGCCACAATAGGTGTGACTTGGAAAAGGACCACAAATTCCATCACACAGGTGGCTTCTCATCCTGGAGAAGGCATAATACTTTGCAGCTCCACCAACACCATAAATATAAGGTTTGTAAAATTCATATCCAATAAACAATTTAGGACCATCACATCTGTTTAAAGGTGTTGTTTGTCTGTTAAAAACTAGTCTGCAGATTGTCACAAATGCTTTATGGAATTGTAGCAGTTAAAATGCAATAATGTTTGAAGACTACAAGTGACAGTGTATCTTGTTTCTGATAACATTTCTGTCTTTGTGACCTACTTAGGGGTTAAGTGTATGATGTTTACAGCATGTGGTATTATGTGCGTAAAATCCTGTAAAAGGAGTCATAGGACTAACCCTGTAGATGTGTTTGATGCATGTGATAGAACCTACAACTTTATTGATGCAATCTTCTAGTTCACTGAAGTGACTACTTGCTTGGGAGTATGGGTACAAACTTAGAGTTAAATTTTGCTTAGAAATGTGTAGGAAGAGAAGCTTTCCAACCTATTTTGTGAACATGCCTAGAAAAGGAAGGTCCAGGACGCTGGAGAGATGGCTCAGCGGTTAAGAGCACTGACTATTCTTCCAGAGGACCTGAGTATGATTCCCAGCATCCACATGGTAGCTAACAACTATCTGTAATTCCAAGACCTGACACCCTTACACAGTTATACATGCATGCAAAACTCCAATTCACATAAAATAAAAAAAATAAGAAAAGGAAAGTCAACTACAAACCATGTTTTAAAAATTGAATCCAGCGTCTCATAAAAGAAAAAAAAAAAACAGGTGAGAAGGTGGGTTTGGAAGGAGTTATGGAAGGTGTGGGGCATGAATATAATGAAAATACTTTATATACATTATTGAAACTCTCCCAAAAACTTAATTAAAATATTACATTTTTAAAAATGGGAATTACTGTAAATCTCCCAATTATACAGGAAAGACGCACCAAGCTCCCAAGCCATATCTGTGAATTTATTCCTGTTGTGGAAATATTATACAATTTAGAAAAGTTGTCACCAAAACAAGCAATATATAAAATGTATTTTCATGATGTAAAATATAAAACATATAAAAGCCATAGAACTGAAACAAATTAAAATCTCACTCAGTCCCAGTTCTAAATAAACAGAACACTAGGAAGCTATGTTTATTTTTTAAGTATTTAAAATACTTAAACTAACAATTTCCTTAGAAAGATGGTGTTGCTATAAAGCTTAGTGAGTATGAATTTATTATAAAACCATAGTAATCTGGTAAACTTTTTGTTTTCCAGGTTGACATATATGCAGGTTTATCAGAAGAAAACTTTTTAAAAGAGTCTCGAGTAACGTGGAGAAAACAAAACTCCATTTTTCATAATTGTGGTCCTATTTAGGTAACATCTAGAACCTAATTCTGCTTCCTTAAAACTATTACCACAAACTAATAGCATACATCATTATACATTAACTTTCATGGCACAGCACCCATGGAACATATGTGCTGCCTGCATGAGAGGTCTAAGGGCTAAAGCTAGAGCATACAACAACAACAAAAATGTGTGAAAACCAGTACGCACTGCAATATTTTTCCAAATATTAATATCCATTAAAATGTTCTCTGTGATATACATCTCATAACTTTTCCATCTCTCCATCACTATACTATCTTTATTTAAACAGCTGAAATAAATAAATAAAATTCAGATTGGTGACTAAAGATAAGTCTAATAATAATAGTTTAAGACTTCACACAAAATTCTGGAATTTAAAGAAATAAAACTGCCCTGTAATCATAAAACTTCACCTTTAAATGCAAGTAGAAACCAGGACCAAAAGAATGGCTGATGTTTAATTAATTATATTACTATGTTTTTATTAAATATGTTCATCAATGGGAAATTGTCCAGTCAGAAACAAATAGAAAAAAGCACTTCAGAACACTGTATCTTATTAGTGCTAATTCAAGCATTTGTACACATGAGAATCTGAGACAAAATGAAATCCATTGAAAAGATCATTCTTCATTATAGAACTGTCATCTAGCAACTGATGAAGGCAGAAGCAGAGCATAGCTAAGCACCACGTTCAGCTCCCGGTCCAGCTGAAGAGAGGGAGGAGAGAGTGTATGAGCAAAGAGATCAGGATCATGAGGAAGAGACCCACCAAGACCACTGACCCGAGCTATGGGGAGCTCACTGACTCTGAAATAATAGTTGAGGGACCTTCAAGGAACGGAGCTAAACCCTCCAGATGTAGATGACAGTCAAACTGTGTGGGCAATTTGTGGAACCTCTTACAGTGGGACCCGAGTTTATTCCTCGTACATGAACTGACATCTGGGCGCCCATTCGCTACAGAGGAATGAACACCTTACTCAGCCTTGATACCGTACTGAGGGTCCTACCTGAACTAGATATGCCAGACTGAATTGGCCCACTTTAGGACTCCTTGCCCTCCCTGCGGAATGAATTCAAGGATAGGGTGGGGCGAGGCTGAGGGGAATCAGTGGAGGGTACGAGAAAAAACTTTTTAAATAAAAAAATTACCAAAAAAAAAAAGAATGAAAGAGAAAAAAAGATCATTCTTAGAAGCAATCTAATGCCCCTTGCCCTAACTTATATTCCACAAAAATAACCAAGACCTTATTACCCATCAAGGTAATTCCACAAAAATAAAGATGGGTAAATCTATAGATTTGAGTATTTAAGTTCTAATGGATGTTATGTTTCTTATTGTAAATCAGTAATTTAACATTTGGATTAAGTTTAACTTTTCAAGTAACCAGTACAAATATCAAATTGATCAAGTGAGATGGAGGTTTTCAGTCTCTGTTATAGATAAGGTTCTTTATGAAAATTAATAAATGCACATTATGAGTTTGGTTATTGTGAATTCACCCATAACAAACGGATTAAATATAATGAAGTAGCAAAGCTGTAGAGCTGAGGGATTGCTTTTAAGGAAATGAAGGGATGCTGGTCTGTGAAAACTTTGAGAAAGTAGCTTGTCTTCATACCCTCATGACAGAGGATCAGTTACACTGTTCCATGAAAGACTTACTCCAACATCTACAAGGCATTTCATGTTTGGTTAATATGTGTTTCAAGCATGGAAAAAATAGTTCTTAGAAATTCAATGAAAGACACATTAAAGTATACAAAATATAAATTATAATAAATATTTTAAATGTAAAATTTACTTTCTGAAATATAGCCAATAAGAATATTATCCTCTATAGGATGAATTTATTTAGAGTTCTGAAGTAATAATGAGAGTTTTAAAGATAAATACAAATGTTATCACTACTCTATCTTTACCCATGGTAACCAGTATAACTATTTCCCCAAACCTCAGCAGAGCACAGAATCATCCCTAATATATTCTTCTAAGCAGGTGGGTAGGCAATTGACATTGACCTGGGAAGAAGCCTATTTGTCATCTCCAGTTTAGACTTGCTTTTAACTGACATTTTATATTCTTTTCATGTATCAAGTGTCATTTGGGCAAAAACTGCATGTTCTCTCAGATGCAGAGCCTAGACTATAAGTGTGTGTGTGTGTGTGTGTGTGTGTGTGTGTGTGTGTAAATGTGTGTAAATGTGGGTAAAAACTAACCCTAGAAAATAAGCCAAGAGAGAAAATAGGTGAAGAAGAACAATGTGTGAGCAACAGGTCAAATGGGACATGAAAACAGAAAAAGAAAAAACACTATAAAGAAGTTCACAAGGAGCGCAGCTGGGGTAGCAGAGGGTGGAGGAGAGAGAGAAAGAAGAATCTACTAAAATGCTTTGTTTAAAAATTACATAATTGCCAGGCATAGTGATGCCTGCTTTTGGTCTCAACATTCAAGAGGCAGAGGCAGGCAGATCTATGTGAGGTCAGGGCTAGCCTGGTCTACTGAGAAAGTTCCAGAATAACCAGGGATACACATAAAAAATATAACTTGAAAAAAACAAAAATAAATAAATAAGCAAGTAAATGAAATTATATATAACAGTATCTAATACCTTGAATGCAAATTTTTTAAAACTTCAAGTTTAAAAACTTGACATTGGCATTTGGAGTTAGAATTACAACTCAGTGGTAGAATAATGGCCTAATAAGCACAAGGCCCTAAATTTGGTATCCATTTCTGGGGAACAAAAGTGTCATTTCAGGTCCATCAATTTTCTCTCTTTGTTGTTTAGTATACAAATTAATTGGTTTCACTACAACATTTTCATACATAATCATTGTTTTTTGCTCATAGTTACCTCTACAATGATTCTCAGTCCTTCTCTTTCTCCTGCTCATAAATTTGTATTAAAAAAACATTTTTCAATAATAAAAAGTAAAGATGTGATGCTTTGTACATTGGGCTCGAGTTTAAACATTTCAGGAAATGCAGTTTTAATTTTGAATGATTTGAGTTCCCCAGTGTTATGAACTTATCTTCTCACCCTTTGTAGCCTTTGTAAGATTTGTCCAGTAGCTTTGCATCTTGTCAGTCCTCCATAGCCTAAAGACATTCACACCAGTGGACCACACTAGGCATGGAGGCACCCAGCCAGCTGGCACAGAGCATAGAACAGAACAGAACAGTAATAGAAGCTTAGCCAAAAACAACAAGGCAGAGCAACTCTGCTCCACTACTATACCCTCATTGCCCATAAAATTATTATCTCACTATACAGTAAAATCAAGATGTTATTTTAATAGTACCCTTAAAACATTGGAAATTTCTGCTAAAGTTAAAAATTGTTCCTTTGTCTACTCTACCTCTACTTTAAAATTAACAATAGTCATTGAACATTAGCTCCCTGGTGAAAAACTAATGCTAAATACAAGGCATCTTTTCTTATTTTCAAAACTGCAAATCATAAGAGAAAATAGCCTTCCTGAATGTGCCAAATGAAAGAAGTGTTTTCATTCATATGAGAAAAAGCCTTAGTAGAAACAAAGACACATCTAGGCCTAGTGAGACATAGGAGGAGACTTAGGTAGGCAAAGAATTAAAAAGCCTAACCAAAGTCAGGGACATATATATATATATATATATATATATATATATATTACTTAAATTTATGTAAAAAACATATATTAATTTGTTAAATATTTAGTAACACAATCAAACTAAATAAAACCAGAAAGGAACAAGATAATAATTTAGAAGAAACTATGGTTTGGATCTTATATTCCCTCCAAAATTAGTGCATTGATACCAGTGAAATGGTTCAGTGGGTAAAGGTGCTGTGAGTAAAAGCCTGGCATCCTGAGTCTGATTCCCCCAAATAACATGAAAATGGAAGGAAAGGAACACCTGATCTTTGACAAACAGGCCCAAAATATTCAATGGAAAAAAGATAGTATCCTTAACAAATAGTGTTGGCATAGCTGGTCAGTAGTGTGTAAAAAAATGCAAATAAGATAAAAGACACAGATGACAGACAGCCTATGCTGGAGAGGATGCGGAGCAAGCAGAACACTCCTCCATTGTTGGTGGGAGTGTAGGCTTGTTTGGCCACTTTGGAATGCAGTATAGCAGTTTCTCAGAAAATTGAGAATCAATCTCCCCAAGGACACAACAATACCACTACTGGGTGTATACCCTAAAGATGCACAGTCACACTCCAAAGGCATTAGCTCAACTATGTTCATAGCAGCGCTATTTGTAGTGGCAAGAACCAGGAAACAACCTAGATGCCCCTCAACTGAAGAATGGATTAACAAACTGTAGTACATCTACACAATGGAGTACTACTCAGCAGTAAGAAGAAAATGATATCCTAAAATTTGCAGGCAAATGGATGGATTTGGAGAATATCCTCCTGAGCGGGGTATCACAAACCCAGAAAGATAATCAGGGGATGTACTCACTCATTAGTGGACTCCAAAAAAGAAACAAACAAGAAAAAAGCAGAGCATGTCTAAGCTGCAAACTACAACCACTGAACAGCTTGGGATCAAAAACACCTTGGACTGACACCTTGGATCCCACTTCCCCTAGAGAAACACCTGACTCAGTCTTGAGGTTGGGGGGAGAAAACTGGATCTGCCAGGAGTGGAGACTGAACTAAGCAATATTGGGACATTGGGACATTGGAACCGCTTGCTGCCTGCCCGGGGAGTAATGGAGAAGAGAGAATGACCTGATGTGGTGGGAGGGGGAAGGGACCTTGAATAAGGATATACAAGAATAGAAAGTGTGATTTCTTTGTTCATAATAATAAAATTTTTAAAAGTAAGAAAAAAGAAAAAGAATTGTTGGATTTAAACAAAAAGAAAAATGCAAATATATCCAAGCCTGTCACCCTGCAGAAAACTCAAATCCAAGTGGATCAAAGATCTCAACATAAACCTAGCCACTCTGAACTTGATAGAAAAGAAAGTGGGAAATACACTCCAGTGAATTGGCACAGGTGACCACTTCCTAAATCTAACACCAGTGGCACAAACACTAAGAACAACAATCAATACATAGGACCTCATGAAACTGAGAAGCTTCTGTAAGCCAAGGACACTGTCAATAGGACAAAACAAGAGCCTACAGAATGGGAAAAGATTTTCACCAACCCTACAAGTGATAGAGGACTGATCTCTAAAATACATAAAGAACTCAAGAATTTAGATCCCAAAACCTTGAATAACCCTATCAAAAAATGGGGTTCAGATCTAAAAAGGGAATTCTCAGCAGAGGAACTACGAATGGCTGAAAGGCACCTGAAAAAGTGCTCTTCATCTTTAGTCATCAGAGAAATGCAAATCAAAATAACTTTGAGATACCACCTGACACCTGTCAGATTGGCTAAGATAAAAGACACAGGTGACAGCCTATGCTGGAGAGGTTGGGGAGCAAGGGGAACACTCCTCCATTGTTGGTGGAAGTGTAAGCTTGTTCAGCCACTCTGGAACACAGTATGGCAGTTTCTCAGAAAACTGGAAATCCATCTCCCCAAGGATCCAGTAATACCACTTCCGGGTGTATACCCTAAAGATGCACAGTCGCACTCCAAAGGCAGTAGCTCAACTATGTTTATAGCAGTATTATTCGTAATAGCAAGAACCTGAAAACAACCTAGATGGCCCTCAACTGAAGAATGGATTAACAAACTATAGTACATCTACACAATGGAGTACCACTCAGCAGTAAAAAAAAAAAAAAAAAAAAAAAAGATATCCTAAAATTTGCAGGCAAATAGATGGATTTTGAGAATATCCTCCTGAGTAAGGTCTCAGAACCCAGAAAGATAAGCAGGGGATGTACTTACTCATTAGTGGACTCTAAACAAAAAAGCAAAGTATGTCCAAGCTGTAAACTACAACCACTGAACAGCTTGGGATCTGAAACACCTTGGACTGGCACCTTGGATCCCACTCCCTCTAGAGGAACACCTGACTCAGTCTTGATGTTGCGGGGGGAGGGGGGGGACTGGATCTGCCAGGAGTGGATGCTGAACTAAGCCATACTGGGACATTGGGACATTGGGACCTTGGGACCCCTGCCCTTGCTGGGGAGAAATGGGGAGATATGGAGAAGAGAGTGTGACTAGAGATGGTGGGAGGGAGAAGGAACCTTGAACAAGGACATACACAGATAGAAAATGTGACTTTAGACCGGGACCTGTGCTCTCTGCAGCGTCCCAGCGCACTCTGGAGCAGGGGCAGCTGATCTCTGCACCTGGCCACACCCACAGCTCCTGCTGCTGCTGAGGGTATCTGCAAGGACCCCTACCGCGACCCCGAACTGAGTGAACTGAGCAAACTAACTGCAGGGGTCTCTGAGGGGCGGATTCGAACCCTGACCAGAGG